>CM071789.1:48416474-48601474 GCA_036559045.1 Platycarya longipes
CTTATTAGCCAAACTATTGTTCTCTTGCTGCAACATGGCGCCAATGGTAGCTGCAGAAAGGACATGAGATTGAGATGTAGAATACCTCATGGATGCATCTAGAGGAATGTTAGAAGAATGAGCCATTGAGAAAAGAATTGAAAACTTAAAGCGAGAATATTGAAGGAATGCAGATGAGTTATAGAGATGAGAATAAGATTGATGCAAATCGGATGAACTTTAAAACTGATTTTATAGAGATAGCATAAAGAACAAGACAAACTATTGTCTCTTCAAATCTTATTAGTCAAAAGAAATATAAGATATGCTGGACACACATTGTCAAAAGTTTTCTTACTAGAAAAACGGTTCTCTGTTCCTATCATGGCATTGACGGCCTTAGGAGAGAAGATTGATGGTTGATGCGTCAAGGGTTCCTGATTCAAGTCTGGAACATTAGTGGAAGAGAATTGTTCGGCCATTCTATCGTTATGGAGAAACAGAACTTAGGTCAAGAAGCAATGTTTTTTTTTTTTGGTATCCGATTGGTGAAAATGATTTTTTTATAGAAACTCAGAGCCTTCAAACCCGTTTGTCAACAACATCAGGCGATTGATCTGCTTTCGCACTGACTGCTAGAGCTAGGCCTCCAACCTTTACATGTTTTGTCAGATACGCGTGGCTCCGCACCGAATTGCCAGAGTTAGACTTCCAACATTTGCAGGTTTTGTCAGACATGCATGGCTCCGCACCGCATTGCCAGAGCTAGGCCTGCAGCTTTTGCTGTCTTTGTCGGACACAAATAATTTTAATTATTCAACTTCAAATCTCTGGAACATCTAATTCGTCAATAACATCAAGCGGATTTAAATCTTCTTCCGCACCGAGATGATAAAATTCGGCTTCAACCTTTGCAGGTTTTGTCGGACACGGGTGGTTCTAACTTCTACTGTCTCTACTAAAGCAGCGTTTTATTTGTCTGTTAGTTATTGTAGGAATATATCTTATTGAGATAATTATGATTCCTTTTTAATGATGCCAAAAGGGGGAGAAGTTTTAGACTAGAACATTAACATTGTTTAAATCGCTAAACTTGTTATATATGCTTGGAATTATGTTTATATTTTTGCTTGAAAAACTAACGCACATTCTCAGGGGGAGCTTAAGTATTAATACAGGATTCAGGTTCTATCAAGTATTTGTCATCATCAAAAAGGGGGAGATTGTTGAACCCAAGGTTTCAAGTTTCATGTAAATCTACAAATGGATTTTGATGATAACAAATGAATCCAAAGAATAAAGGAGTCTCAAGCTCAAGTTGTCCACACAATATAATTAAACACATCAAGGAAGCAAGCATGAGCAAGAAGGGAACAAGTTCACATTAAAATCATAGAGTAATGTTGTAAATCTCTTAAAAATTCAAAATTAGGATTAAGGCTCAAAATTAATATTTTATCATAAAGTATTAAAATACATTTTTCACATATGCATGAATATTTTGAAAATTAAATTTGAAAATTTTGAAAGATGATTGATTGTCATCTTTCACATGTGCATGACATGATTAAATATTTGAACTTTGAAAATATTAAGATGATTGATTGTCATCTTTCACATGTGCATGTTTTATTTGAATATTTTCAAAAGTGGTGGATGCTTTTCTTGACTTATGCAAAAGGTAGATGTCTTTATTTGAAAATTTTGAAAAGTAAAGTGTGCTCCTTTTGTCATATGCAAAAAGTAAAAGATTATGTTTGAAATTTTTGAAAAGTAAAGTGTGCTCCTTTTGTCACATGCAAAAAGTAAAAATATTAGATTTGAAATTTTTGAAAAATAAATGATGATGTTTTTGACATGGGAATCTTTTCAAATTTGAAATTGAAAAATCATTTGCCTATAAATAGCTCACTTGAGTTTTACAAAATTCACAACAAGAGCTTACACATCTATTGCTAAGTTTTGCATCATTCCTTCAAAGCTCTTATTCTCTCTTTTCTAAAGTTTTGAGCCTTAATTCTTATTCTTGTTGAGAGAGATATAAGTTGCGCTGTATTGTTTCTATCTCACTCATTGAGGAGTGTACTTTGATAGTCTACCTACTATCAACTCTTGTATTTGTAAAAGGGTGTGTATAACCCTTGTGTGTGTAGAAGGTGTTCTACACGGGGAATAGTTAAATCACCAAGTGTGAGGTGATTGGAAGTGTAGAAGGTGTTCTACACAGGAAATAGTTAAATCACCAAGTGTAAGGTGATTGGAAGTGTAGAGGGTGTTCTACACGGATTCTTTGGAGCGGTGCTGCTCAAAGGTGTAATAGGTTTCTATCTCCACCTAAAGGAGATTGAATAGTGGATTTGGGGATCCTCAAGAGGTAGCTTGAGGCGAGGACGTAGGCAGTGGGGCCGAACCTCGTTAACATACTGAGTTTGCTTCTCTCTTACTCTTACTATTTATATTTATTGTTGTTTCATATTTTGTTTATATTTTATATTATATATTTGATTTATATTTGTTATTTTTTTAAATACAACTCAATTCACCCCCCCTCTTGTGTTAGTCATCTGGGCAACAACAATAAAAAATAAAATGAAGATGAATTTAAAGGAATTCGACCATGAAGCGAACAGAGCCATACGGGTCTGAAACAGGTTCAAGGCTGCCGGGGGCACACTGGAGCTCGCCGTCGTAGGGATGAGATCGCCTGAATCCACCGGTCCCGATGGTGTGAGCGGTATCGCCCACTCCCACCGGGGGCGGCGTGAGCTGCTTGTGTGGGGGGGACAGACTGTCTGGCCCCCAGTATTTCTCTTATAATATACGTAATCAAAATATATTCTTTTGTATCATTACGTTCTTTTGCATCTTCCTTTACATTAAGAGAATATCTCCATCAATTAAGAATATAGTGTGATGTCATATAATTAATTCCTCCACTCAAGAAACATCTCGATCAAGAACTAAAATGTAAGAGTGGCTTGTATAGCCACTCCTGCATAATCCTGTCAAGGCAAAAAAAGAAGTTTTTTTTTTTAATATAATTTTTTAACAATTTTAATATTTTAAAAAAATATTCATAATATTATTAAAAAATATTTATTTAATCATTAATATATGATGGGATCGACGGGAGTAGGGACACTAAACTTGGATCTCCTTAAGGGTGAATTCGATCGGATTCGGATGGGATTTTTGTGATTGGACCGAACTACTTTGTTAACTTTTCCACCTTAATTAGGCCAGACTGAACACTCATAGGGATCGGACGGAAATTATAACTATTAGTACAACCCATTTTTTAATTTTTTAAATAAATTATTTATTACTTTGTTTTGGTAAGAGATTTTCTTAGTTTAAAAGTTAGGAGTTATATAAAAATAAATTTAAGATTGACGTGGTACGTTGAATTATAAAATTATTTTTATAATAAATTAAATCTAATAGATTATATATAAAATACTTAGAGTATTTTTATTGGATTATTCAAAAAAGTAAAAAGATAATTTTAACTATTACGAGGAGTAATTTAACTTTAATCATTTAATTCACATAAGTTCTTATATTGGAATAGTTTTTTTTTAATCATATAACAAAAAAGTAATATAATAATAATTTAACTTTAGTTATTCACATTAAATCTCTACATTAGATTATTTATTAATTTATTATATAATAATGAGTAA
This sequence comes from Platycarya longipes, assembly GCA_036559045.1. Classification (NCBI taxonomy): domain Eukaryota; kingdom Viridiplantae; phylum Streptophyta; class Magnoliopsida; order Fagales; family Juglandaceae; genus Platycarya; species Platycarya longipes. Next base: position 48,420,137 of record CM071789.1, read on the forward strand.
TTAATAATTTAAAAAATATTTAATTATTTATAATTATTATTTTATTTTATTTTATCATATTTTATTATTTTATCCATCTAAAGCTCTATATAAATGTCTCCATTACAACTAGTGTTCATTGCAGATTACCTAAAAAAAAAAAAAACCAAAATACAAAATTTGTGTATTTTCTCCCCCGAGCAGAAAGTCTCCATACATCAGAGATTATACACTCAAGCTGTAAATGTAAATTGTGGGACTATCTGATTTATTGCTCAGTTTCTTTACAGAGGAATAAACTTACTCGCTTACTCAAAAAAAAAAAAAAACTTGAAGATTAAACGAGCAAGCAAGATCACAAGGAAATTATACAGACAAAACATTCTCGTTCTTCCAGTCTTCACATTATCATCCTTCACGACGAAAATTATACAAAACAATAATGATATTGTTTGATGTATCTAGTTTTAATGGATAATACTACATACAGTCGTGGAGTTTCAAATGATGTGCAGTCGCTTTAGAAAAAAGTTAACTTTTTTATGTGGGTCTCATATATATTTACTTTTTTCTAAAACGACTATACGCTGCTTGCAACTTTATGACTACATCTATCCTTTCTCTTTAATGAAATAGCCATTCTTCTTGACAAAATTGAGCATTGTCATGAATTTTCAAGTCAATCACAATCCAATTGAAAAAAAGATCGTAGTTCACATAAACGGAACCTCCTATTTGTCAGCTTTTCCCTTCAATTAGGTCTTGTTTGTATTTGAAGATGAGCTTAACTCATCTCAACTCATATTCATTTCATCATTATATTTTTATAATTTTTTATATAAAACACAAATTCCTATATACATTTTTCAAATTTCAACACATATTTTTTAAATATTAAAATAATAATAATATTAAAAAATAAATTAAACTCATCTCAACTCATCTCATCTTCGAATCCAAGCGAGACCAGTGAACTATTGATTTGCATCCTGTCCGCTACGAAAATTACGTTGCACGGCTCATCCTAATCCTACGGTTGATTTTAAATGACCAGCCGCTGGAAGTTGCTGGGAGCCAAGGAAATCTTGATTCAAATCTCAGACCAGTCAAGTCAAAACTCTTGCAGCTCAGATAACCAGATTTCGATCAGAACTGACTCTTGACTTTGTAAACTTATCTTATTTTAACTTATTTTATTTTTAATTTATTATTATATCTTTTAAATTCTCATATAAAATATAAATTTAATATAATTTTTTCAAATCTCAATATAAATTTTTTAAATCTCAATTTAATTTTTTTAAATTATAATATTTTATTCAACTTTTAAAATTCATTTTAATTTATTTTATTTTCACTTCAAATCCAAACAGAATCTCCGATCTCGCTATCAACACAATGATGTACATTTGTACAAGCTAGCAAGTATCAAAGTCATAGAATGTAAGCTTATACAATTGCTAGAGCGTGGGAAACCAATATTTTCAAATTCAAACAAAGCTGCAGATGATTGACCAAATGCCGTACCGAATCCTGATGTAAGGCCAGAGAACCTGTATAAATATACCTTAACATGTAACTCCATTTGTGTTCATCTTAGCAAATCTATTACATCATAAAAAAGGAAAATGGCTGGAAACTCTTTGAGGTCTGCTTTCATGACCCTCTTCGTGTTCGCAATCATCTTATCTCCAATGGTAACATGCGAAGCAGCTCGGTTCACTCAAGAAGGTAAAAATCCCATTAACTAGAATTACTTTAGGAGTTATACAAAAGTAAATTCAGAAATCGATATGGCTTGATGTAGAATGTTAAATTATAAAATTACTTTTAGTATAAAATAAATATAGTAAATCACGTCAATTAACATTAATTTTTGAGTTTTTTTTTGTATAATTGCTTTATGTAAGTAGCAATTTTCTAATTAATATTGCTTGATTATAAAATTTCAAATAAGCGGTTATCAATCATGACCATAAATGTTTTAGATTTAACAGAACAAATCTCGTTTGTTTCAGAACCCATATGTCCTGCTTGTGTATGCTGCGCACCTCCACCACCGGGGTCTTGTTGCCAGTGTTGCGCTACTCCCATCGAGACACAATCCGAGAATGGATCTCCCTGAGCTTATTACCGATATCCATCTTCCAGATGGGTATACAGTCATATACATATATCTTGAATAAAAAGAATTTATGCAGTCTACACAGTACTTTGATTAGTTCTGAAAATAAATTAGACTGTTTGTTTTCTGTAATAAAATGAAATGGTTCATGAATAAAAATGACTTCCAAATGGATCCATCTTCTCTCTAATCCAATGAACAAGTTATGATGTAACAAAGACGGTTTACGCATGCTACGGAATTTGTTAGAATTATTTATTACTTTGTCTTAGTAAGAGAATTTCTTAGTTTAAAGGTTAGGAGTTACATAAAAATATATCTTTATAGATTGATGTGGTAGATTAAATTATAAAATTATTTTTATAATAAATTAGATTTAACGGATTATACGTATAGTACTTAGAGCACTCTCATTCAAAGCTAAAAGATAGTTTTAACTATTGTAAAGAGTAATTTAACTTTGGTCATTCCATTTGTATAAGTTTTACATTGGAATTTCTATTTTTTTATTATTATATAACAATAAAATAATTTAACAATAATTTAACTTTAGTTATTCATATCAAATTTTTATATTAGAAAAAAAAAACCAAAAATACAAAACTTGTGTATTTTCTCCTCGAGCAGAAAGTCTCCATACATCAGAGATTATACACTCAAGCTGTAAATGTAAATTGTGGGTACTATCTAATTTATGGCAGAGTTTCTTAATAGAGGAATAAACTTGCTTGCTTAACCCAAATAAAAAAATAAAGATTAAACGAGCTGCAAGCAACATCACAAGGAAATTACACAGATAAACTTTCTTGTTCTTCCAGTCTTCACATAATCATCCCTCTTCACCTCTAGCTTTCTCAGCTGCCCCACCTTCTTCTCATGCTCTAACTTTATGGTCTCTGCACTCTAGCACCATCAATACAAGAAAATTACACAGATAAAACTTCAAACCGCAAGCACAATAATTATTGTTTTGTTAAGTACAGAACATAATCATAGTTAACAAAGTTAATATTTCATTCTTAGCTCCAAAAGTAAAAGGAAACAGACAAAAGTAAGTAATCATGGCTTAAGATAAGCAAAGAAACAGAGAAAGATGAAAACTTTCCATGATTGTAAACTTCTCTTGCCAAGATGAAAAAAAGGACGACAATTAAGAACAAAACTCCCTAAAAAAAAGAGTACATAATCTTAGAATTCATTAAAGTAACCAAATTTCTAGAACAAAAATGAAATGATCACACACCCACACTCAGAAAATACATTAAAAAATAAGAGAAAGAAGCGGACCTTCTTTACAAAACGCTTGAGCAGATGCAAAACGAGATACACGAATTCTTAAAGAAAATACGAATTATTAAAGAAAAATGCTTGAGCAGAAGCGGACCTTCATTAAGTGAGTTGGGCATTTTCCATGAAGAATATAAGAATTCTTAAGGAAAAACCACACCTAAACAAACAAATCTCTGTTATCTAGTAACAAATCGTGATCAAAATCCTAGATCAATAAGTCCACAGAGGCTTCCATAGCTGGTGCAGAGGTTTTTAATTGAGAGCTATCAATAAGAGTAAACAAAGAAAATGTAATATACGAAAACATTTACCTAAATATTGAGAGAAAGACTAGTTGCGATTAAGGAGAAAATAAACTCTGCTTCGAAACTCGACAATGCTCTGTTTTTGCGCGTGAATGAAGAACGACAAAATAGCCAAAGTTAGGGAAGGGGCGGTGTTTTCGTGTACTCGAACGGTGATGATTGGGTTTCGTTGTCTCGGAGAAGAACGAAGATGATTCCATGGTGGTGTTGTCTCTGGAAAGAACGAAGGGGAAGGAAAAGCCTCCATTTTTTTTTGGAGGGAAATGGAAGGTAGTAGTTGAGTAAGTAATAAAATATGAATTTAGCTGATGAACAATGTGTCAATGACTATCAAGTTAGGAATTTACTATTAAAGAATAAAAATATTTTTTATTTTTTATTTTTTTTTCTTCAATTTTAATCAAATATGACAATTTTTTTTAATATATATTCAAATTTATACTTTTTCAAATTTAACTTTAGATAATTTAATAAAAATATTCTAAAGATAGACATAGAGAATTGATGAGAGATTGATGAATTGCACCAAATTTTACTATGTATTACATTGTCTTCTTGAAAGGAGTCTTCCTCCAAATTCTGAAAAGTAAAAAATGTTCTCAAATGTTCTTGACTGTTTCGTTACAATTAGTAGAAACTTATTTATAGTCTACTTACACCATAAATGACTAAACCCCGCACACATGGGCCTAATTGAAATGAATCTTGAAATACAAATTAAGTGGCTAAGTCCAAGCCCAACTAAACTCTTATTATCAATACCAAGCCCACTAAAAACATGGTCCTACTATTACAGTTACAGGCGTGTAACATAATTATGTAACATGTTTAGTATCATTGTAGTTTGGAATCCAAATTTCTGAACTTCGGCCAATCTAATATAGGCTTATTTAAGTTTCTATTGGTAAAATTCTTGGATTTGACTTTTTCTTATATATTTAGGCATGGTTTGTTTACACAAATTATCTCATTTTAACATTATATTTTTTAAAATTTTTATACAAAATAAAATAAACAATTCAATTTTTTCAAATTCCAAAATAATTTTTTTAAATTTCAAAATAAAATTAATAATAAAAAATATTTTATAGAAATATTTTATTTTTAAAATTTTTTTATAGTATTTTAACTTATCTCATTTTTAAAAATAAACCAGTCCTTAATTTGTGACGTACATTGGGCTATATATGGACCCATCCATGGGAATGAAACTCGGTGGTTGGACCGGCATCGAGTCCGTTCAGGCCCAAACATAAATTATGGTTAACGCACCTCTTGTCTCACCTCCAAAAAATAAACATCCAATCAGCCATGCTTGCTGCCACCACTTTTTTTACCCTAAGCAAGTATATTCATTACACTAGAAAGATGATACATGAAGAAGGAGAGGAGTTTCCTGATAATTATCCGAAAATATCAAATAACAGTGCAAAGTAAGTAAAAAAAGTGAAAAAAATGCGAGTTTATTTGAGACAAATTTTTTAGTCTTTATTCATATTTCAAAGGACGTTATCTTATAAAAAGATGGATAAAAAATATTTATTAAGAAATGAATAAAAAACCCACTGCTGGAGACGATGATTTGCAACTGGAAGCAACAAGGATGACATGTGCATTGATACTTTTTGTCTGAAATAATTTGAAGGAGAGGACTCACCGTCGCACGCGCCTATGAGAATTTCCTATTAGTGACTCGGTTCAGGCTGCTTCTATCATGTTTTCTCATATTTAATAATTCGTGATTGTGTTTGAGATTCTCGTGCCACCAGTGAAAAATAGAGTCTTCCGAAAGAATTGAAGTCTCCATAACTATTAGAGTCGCACATGGCTCTAAGAAGAGTCTCAATCTACGGCTACGTGTGACCAAAATGCACGACAAAAGTCGCATGTGCGGTGGTCAACGCAGTTGAAATGGCAACCCCCTATTGCAGAAATGAAAATAGTCGGGATTAAGAGAATTTAAGAGAGAGAGAGAGAGAGAGAGAGAGAGAGCTTTTCGCTGCCACCACTTGACCAAATCAAATTATGAATTTTATTTTATTTTTCAAATAATTTCGCATCATCTAGGACTATAAACGAGCCAAGTTTGAGCGAGTTGGAGTTGTGCGAACTCGACCAGTTTACTACTCGAGTCGAGCTCGAGCTCCACTCGTTTAATTAATGGGCCCATAGTACTGTCCGAACTCGGCTTATTTAGCTATACAGGAAGATCGAGCTCGACCTCGACCTATTAGCGAGTCGTGCCCAAGTATGCACAACTCCATTACTAGGTTGGCCCCTTTACTAGGTTTTTCCTCCTTTTCTTCTTGATTTTCTCATTTTTTTTTAGTTTTTCTAGAAATAGAACTTTGGGTTTTCGATCTACTGCTTGTCAACTTTCTCCAACTGCCACGTGCTCCTTTGTCAGACTCTCCTCCCGCCAATCCGTCGAGCGGTGAAAGCTTTTTACGCGCTACTTACAGTGGACGTGAACCTCACGCGCCGTCGAGCCATAGGGAGTCTTCAGCCTCCATGCGTGACAGTTTTGGAGTTAGCGGCTTCTGATATTCAAGATCTGCATGCTCGTTTCTGATTTAGTGTGGTGTGTGTCCTACACGCGCCATCACTGTCGGTGGTGGTTTTTCGCCGGTGTATCGGATCTCCCTCAGCTTTCTTCTCTTATGTGTTCCTGCTTTTCTTAACTAGTGATCAAAATGAAGTAGAAGTGATAACCTTTTTCGATTTGAACAAATCAACAAAATGCAGCGTTCGACTATAGCTTTTAGTCGTAGGAAACTGCTTTTAAGTAGCTTCCCCTCGTGGGAACTGGAATGGAGTCAATTTAATTGCTAGATAACTCGCTTTTTATTTTTAATTTTAGTACTATTGTTTTTGTTTGTTTTGGGATGACTGTTAGGGACTTCCACCTCAATGAATATTGTGTTGTTGTAATCATGTAGTGTATTTATGAAATACTCTAACTTACCTTCAAAAAAAAAAAAAAAACCTAGTGAAAGAACTAAAATTTAAGTCTTTCTTGTCAGGTTATGTGCTGGACTGTCCAACACTGACCAACGTAACAGGAAGAAAACTTCGAATTTGGACTTAATTACTTATAATATTTTATAATATTTGTTACTAATTGTAAAATAATTTATAAATAATAATAAAATAATTTAATTTAAGATGTTTTATTAGATTTTAAAAAATGAGAGAAAAGATAGAATAAAATTATTTTTTTGTATAATTTTTATTTTAAAATTTTAAAAAACAGTATTGTTTTTTGTATTTTGTTTAGAAGTTTGAGAAAATTGATTAGTTTTTGTGTTTGAATAATGATTAAGTAATAATTAAATAAAATGTTAAAAATTAAAAATTATTTTATATGTGACTAACATTTAAAAATAAAAATTATAAAGAACGGCCCATGGACCATGCGTAGGTCAGATTCGAAGCCCAAAGAACTATCCGACCCTTAATACACAATGGGATACCAGAGCGGCACATATGTTTTCTCCCCTTATTTTATTTTTCATATAAATTTCGCATGCATCGTCGGAGTTAGGGGTGTAAATGGTTCGGTCCGGTCCGGTCCGGTCTGGGAAATTTGTGGACCGATTTCATTCGGTCCAAAAATTCTCTCACCCTGGACCGGACCGAACTCCTATTCGGTCCATTCCGGTCCGGTCCAATTCGGTCCAGGGGCAGTCTGGTCTGGTCCAGGGGTACCCCTATATAATTTGATAAGCAAATTTTAATCTAAAATTCTGAAATGATTAATTTTTTTTTTCACCTAAATTTATTATTTTCAGCCCAATTTACATATTCATCACATATTTAAATAAAAAAATATTTAAAAAATTTACTTTTAATAAAATAGCAAAAGAAAAATAATCTTAATAAAAAAAAGGAAAAAAATTAGTCCTTAAAAATCCAAATAAAATAAAAAAAGAAATTAACCCTTAAGACTTGAGACTTAAGAGTCCTTAAGAGTTAATAGTCCAAATAAATAAAAAATAATAATCAGTCCTTAAGAGTCCTGACTCCTTAAGAGTCTACACAATAAATTCCAAATTTACTAAAGAGTCCAAATAAAATAAAAAAGAAATTAAAATAATCTAAAAATAAAATGGCATTCCAAAATCATTCAAATTAAAACATCTCTCAAGCCTCAGCATTGTAATTTGCATCTAGATGACCCTTCCTTTTTTTATGCTTCCAAATCTCAACCGACAATCAATCATTCTGCGAAAAGAGATTGAGTGAATTAAATTAAATTAAGTTAAAAGAGATTTGACAATTAAACTACAATCATGTAATAAAACTCTTATGATCAAAACTATATAATATATATACACTCATTTTGAAAGAAATCATATATATACACTCATTTTGAAAGAAATCATGTAAAAATAAAATATTTAGAAATCACATTGACTTACCCTTCAATCATTACTTTGGGCATGTAGGTGTTGAATTTGACGCCTCCATAGAAATAGAATCACCACACTCCCCAACGATTTCTAGACATAAAAATTTAAAAGATAAGTTAAAAAAATTTACAACATAACATAGAAGATAAAACAAAATAAATCATAAAAGCTAACAAGCGAAATTAAATTTACTTACCTGTACCTTCCAGCTGCTTCTCAAAATCTTCCACATTATCCATTAAAGTCCTAAGACTTATTGGAGTCGAAGAAGATCGAAGCCAATTTTGTGCACATATGAGAGCCTCAGCTATTCTTGGACTTAAACTACTTCGAAAAGGGTCAATTACACGACCCGCTGTGCTAAATGTAGATTCAGAGGCCACAGTAGATACTGGTATTGCAAGTACGTTGCGTGCAATCTTTGAAAGTATGCGATATCTAACTGAATTGGTTTTCCACCAAATTAGAAGGTCGAAATTATCATCTCGACCCTCACATTTGTCAGCTAGATATCTATCAACCTCTGATTTGCTTTCCAAAGAATTTTCTGACTGTAAATGTTGCTCAAATTCATCCTCCATATAGGCTTTATCATCCGATTCCATTCTCTTGAGTCTCTTGGAGGTTGAAGGACTTACATTTTTACTTGGAGAACTTGCGGGCTCATGAGAAGTAACTATATCATCTTCCATGTATGCCTCATACAAGCGGGTAAATGCATTTTTTGCCTTCCAACTCAAATCAATGGCCTTCATAGAATTATCTTTATACATTTTAGTCAAAGCAAAATCAAGATATCTCATTTTGTACCGAGGATCAAGAATAAGCCCAACATACAGCAACATATTTTGATTATCCAAGTTCTCCCAATACTTTTCAAATTTTTTCTTCATATTTTTTGCCATTACTCCCACCACGGGGTTTTCTTCTTCACACACCTTGTTAATATCACTTTGAATCTTCACCAACTCACGGAAAAAAACATTGCAAGTTATATATTCACCGCCTGAGAAGCGTACAGTTGCATCATGAAACAATTGAAGAAATTTCACAAATACCTTTACCTTTTCCCAGTCGGTTGCATTGGGAGGCCCTAACTTCTTTGACTTTCTCCTATTCACCACATCATCTTCATCATCGTCATCATCTTCATCTCCAATACTACCAAGGAAGCCCGGATCTTCTTCCTCCAACCGATCAAAAGCCTTTCTAAATGTTAAAGCCCTCTCTAACATAAGATAGGTGGAGTTCCACCTAGTCTGTACATCTAGGCAAACAGATCCCTTGGATTGAATTTCTTCATCCTCCACACATTTTTTAAATATGCTTAACCTTTGAGGAGATGATTTAACAAACTTCACAACTCCCCTCACCTTCGCAATAGACTCTTCAAAGTCTTTCAACCCATCACGGACGATTAAGTTTAAAATGTGGGCACAACATCGAACATGTAAAAATTCATGCTCCAAAATCGTATCCCTCCTAAACTTGGTTTTTTTTCTAATATAAGAAATAGCCCCATTATTAGAACTTGCATTATCAACAGTGATTGCAAGAATTTTCGGTCGCCCCCAATCATGCAAGCAACACTCTATGCCCTTACCAAGTGTCTCACCCTTGTGGTTTTCAACCAAAGAAAATGAAAGAATCCTTTTGTGTAACTTCCAATCATCATCAATAAAGTGTGCTGTGAGACACATATAGTTGAGATTTTGCACGGATGTCCATGTATCCGTGGTGAGGGAAATTCGTTGCCCTTGAAGAGCATTTTTCAACTTCTTTTTTTCTTCATTAAACACATTATAGCAATCCGAGGCAATCGTAACACGGGATGGAATTCCTAGCCATCTAGGACAAACCACAAGCATAAATTGTTTGAAACCCTCCCCTTCAACAAATCTAAAGGGCAACTCATCAAGAATAATCATCCTTGCCAAGGCTTGTCGACAAGCCTCAACACTAAAAGCAACATTGACAAGTCCCCCACTACTTGAACCTCCATCAACTTTAAACCCTAGAATCGTTTGGCCCGAACCCATGATCTTCCTACCCGGAAATTTCTTACATTGTTTCTCAAGGTGATACTTCAAGCACTTCGTACCGTTTTTATTCGAATCACATGCATACGTTGCTCCACAATAATTACATGCAGCCCTAGGTTTGGTGGGATCACCACCTTCTACAATTTGAAAGTGCTCCCATATGTATGACCTACGTTTACCTTTATGTGACCCAGATTGAATACTTACATCAGATGAGATTGGATTTAAGGGTGGAGGCATTTCCTGGACCGATTCTGATTGTGTTGATTGAGGCTCCCGCACCTCATTTGTAGAAGCCTCCATCTACAGAATAAATAAACCAACAACACTACAACAGTCAATAAAAGAAATTAAAAATTCTGTAAAATGGGTCAACTATCCAAAAAATTCCAAAAAATAAAAAATTCTATAGAATGAAGAATCGGTCAACTCTCAAGCCCAAACTCTTGCATAAACATTAACCACAGACCATCTAGCAATTCCCAACATTCAAAAATATTATTAGAAGCTTGATCATAAGAAATTAAGAATGGCATTTCTCGGATTGCTACAGTGTACAGCCTACAGCTACACGAACCCGAAACCACATATAATATATATATATTTTGGAATTCCAATTTCCAAGCACAATCTCACTAACACATTTACAACTTACACAAATAATAATTATTATTTCATTTGTAGAGAATCTAGTGAACAACGGATGAGGATCGGACATGGATTTGCGATGGGCTAATAGTCTATATTAACAAATAAGTTAATAACAACTGAAGAGTTCAAGAGATGGATTAGGAAAATAAAATACCTGTGCTTTGATTTGAGATCGGACGGAACTGGAAGGAGATTAGCGATGGACACTCGACGGCCAAGAGATGGACGGGTCACGGGATGGAGTCACGACGGCCAAGGGATGGAGGGGATGGAGTCACGACGGCAAAGGGATGAGACACCGGACGGGATGAGGGCACTGGGTTCGACTTCCTGGAGGCTGGAGGGCTGGAGGTGGAGGCGGTGAGAGCTGAAAATCGCAGAAGAAGAAGAAGAAGAAATGAAGAAGAAGAAGGCGCGGGGCCCGGGCTGCTGGGGACCTGGGGTTTTAACTTTTAGGTTTAGGTTAAGTTGTTGAGTAAAACGGCGCCGTTTTACTCAAAGTTTGAGTAAAACGGCACCGTTTTACTCAATTTGCACGGCACTTAACCCATAATTTGGAGCTAAACGGCACCGTTTAGCTCCAATTAAATTTTTTTAATTTTTTTTATATTTTTGGGCATTTGTCAGTTGGCACTATAATTAATAAAAAAATATTTAAATTGGTAATAAAATATATTAATATAGTTATAAATTTTAGTCTATAGATTTAATAAATTAATACTTATAATCTTGTACTATAAGCTATATTAATTTATTAAATAATAATAAATAGTGATAAATTAGTAATAACATACTAAATAAACTATAATAATATACTTATTACTTATATATTAATATTATAATAATATATATTAATTATTATATATTAATATGTTAGTATATATTATATATTAAGTATGTTAATAAACTATAACTAATAGTCTAATAGTCTAATAATACTATTACATTAGTATATTATATATTTATATGTTAGTAAATAGTGATAAATCAGTAATAATATATTAAATAATAATAATATACTTATTATTTATATTTTTATATTATAAGAGTATATATTAATATGTTAGTCTATATTATATATTAAGCATGTTAGTCTAATAGTCTAATAATACTATTACATTAGTATATCATATATGTTAATAAACTATAACTAATAAATAATAACACTAATACATTATTACAATTTACATTAGTATATTATATATTTATATGTTAGTAAATAGTGATAAATCAGTAATAATATATTAAATAATAATAATAATATACTTATTATTTATATTTTTATATTATAAGAGTATATATTAATATGTTAGTCTATATTATATATTAAGCATGTTAGTCTAATAGTCTAATAATACTATTACATTAGTATATCATATATGTTAATAAACTATAACTAATAAATAATAACACTAATACACTATTACAATTTACATTAGTATATTATATATTTATATGTTAGTAAATAGTGATAAATTAGTAATAATATATTAAATAATAATAATATACTTATTATTTATAAATTATTACTAATACTTTATCTAGATATACTATAATTTATATTTTTATATTATAACTAGTCAACTACTAGTCTACTATAAATCATAATATGTTGATATTATAAGAATATATATTATATATTAATATGTTATAATGTTAATATATATTAATATTAATATTAAATTTTATATATTATTATTTATATATTTATATATACATATATTAAAAAAAAAAAAAAAACCTATAGAGATTCGGTTCGGTCCGGTCCGGTCCAGGGGGATGAACTCCCTGGACCGGGACCGGACCGAACAGTTTCGGTCCATATCTTTTTTGGACCGGACCGGACCGGACCTCAACCGGTCCGGTCCGGGAGAACCGGTCCGGTCCGGTCCGCCGGTCCGGTTCGGTCCTTTTACACCCCTAATCGGAGTGGCACCAGGGGCGGAACCGGGAAGACAAATTTGGGACAGGCAAAATTATATAAAAGGTAAAATAAGGGGGCAAAAATTAAATATTTATTTCTAATTTTCTCTTATAAAAATAATTTTTAAAAATAATAATTTTCCACTTTTAAAATTTATGACCATGGCCATGGGGCACCGCATCTGTAGAGTGCGTAGGTCAGACGGTAAAAAGTCGAAGCCTTTAAGAATTATCCAGCCCTTAATACACGATGAAATCGATGTGACATTTAAAGTTCAATCATCGGCGCAATGGAAGACGGGAGATAAATATCCAACATAATAATCCTCTCCTTGTGTAACTTTATTTCATCCATTTTGCTCATCCATCGAGCTATGTAAAAAGTCATGTAGTTCCTTAACACTGGTTATTGACGAGTTATTCTATATATAGTCTTTATTTAATTTTTTTTAATTTAATATTATTCTTTTCAAAATAATAATTTTTTTTCTTTTTATTTCCGTACATCAATAAATTACACATGCACTATCCATTTAAAATTACAAATAAATTTTTTTTTGTTATTCCATTTTTCAGCTCTCTTTTGTTTTTGTTTTTTGTTTTTTTTAAGTTTATACTTTATACATTTAGGGTGCATTATTGTTTGTTTAATTAGTCAAAGTCATTATCACGACTATCCAATATTTCTTTCGGTTCTTAATTAATCTATCATTAGAATATAACAACAAAAAATCATGATAATCAATGTCGGAAGTTTTTCTTCGAAGTTGCCAGTTGGTGAGACTTGAGAGGCAGAAAAAGAGAGAAATTGAAATGAAGGTCACATTATTTATTGCTGGAACACCCAAGTCTTTGGAGTGCTACTCATCACGTCTTCCTCGATCGGCAGGACAGTGAGAAAGACAGAGATGATGGATATGGGTGCAACTATAGAAATGCTTTTGGTTTTGAAAGCAATATCCCTCTTTTTTGTTATAGCCACTACTGCTGTTCTTGGAGTTGGCAACTCAGAACTCGCTGCTGCAGGGAACAATATTATTGGTCGTGGTGGAAGAAAACTTGCTGAAATCCCAGGTATTTGAGTAGTACATATATATTCATCTTGAAGCTTGTGTTAATCTTGAATTATTTTATATTAATTGAGGCGGAAATGCAATATTGTTCCTACCTAGCTAGATTATTTATGCCTTTTAAGTTAAAAAAAAATGAAATAAAAAAAAGGAAATTTTTAGATGGCCCTGAGATTTATACACATTTCTATTTTAATAGCTTATTTGATTTTTTGATCTTTTACTTTGAAACCTAATATATCTTTTAATAATTTTATTTACAAATTGATGTAAAGGATACGTATATAGCTAAGATCGATATTAAAATTTAGCCGCTTTAATCTGGTACTCAAGCATTTTCAAATATCGTCTTTAGACAGTTTAGGAGAATCAGCAGACATCTTCTCTTCAAGAACTTTGAACAAACATTGCTGACGCAACAAAATCTTTATCTTGATGCGCCATAAACTGAAGCTATAATGTCCGTCAAATTTCTCTACTTCAAATTTTGTTGTCCCCATTCCTTCATATCTTCACATAGCCAAAGCTCTGATGCCAGTTTGTTGGAAATAAGCCGGTAAACAAACAACAATAGATAAAATAATGCAACAGATGCAACAAGGAGAAAATAAAACCAACAACACAGAACACGCAAATTTAAGTGGTTCGGCTTAAAACAAGCCTACGTTACTGTAGGGTCGGTCTCAAACTTTTACTATTGAACAAAAATGGAGTACAGTGATTGAATCACAAGATTCTATAAAGAAATTACTTAGTTTCACGTGTATACACTCAACCTTACATGTTTATCACTCAAGCTCTCAAAATACACTTTTCTCACAAAATAATAGAAGGCAACAGTCTGGAACGACATTGAAATGAACATTGTTCCTTATATAAATGACTCTCGCTCGAGCGAGTCACTATTCAAAACGGCACAAACCCTAGTGACAAAGAACATTAGCTCGAAGCGAGACTTCGATCGAATGTTCAGGGTTGCATCTCGCTCCAGCGGGCCCTCGAGCGAGGGCTGAGTGAAGTCACTGCCTAGTACCTCGTGACTTCGCTCGACTTGGATGTCGGGCGAGGGTCTAGCGAACTCTCTGCCTAGTATTTCGTTCAAACTGAATGTCGACCGATGGTAGAGCGACCTCTCGGGTTGGAGTCTCTTTCAAGCTAGATGTCGAATGAGAGTCGAGCGGAGTCTCACTCGAGCTGGATGTTGAGCGAGACTCGAGCGAGCATACACCTGAGGCGTTTATTCAAACCACCTCCCAACGGGTCCCATACGAAACAATCACATACTTGACTGGGTTTATCCTTTGATAGAAAGGGCAGATATTCAAAACGTTGTTGATCCAAGACTAGAAGGAGAATTCAACACCACTTCTGCCTATAAAATTGTAGAAATAGCTATGTCGTGCGCACTTCCGGTTGCAATCCAAAGGCCAGACATGAGTCATGTATTAGTAGAACTAAAGGAATGTTTGGCTCTAGTATTGACTCGTGAAAAAAATCAAAGGATGACAATTGAGTGCGGAACTTCAAGCATGCCACACAACACATTCCATTTGGAGCTAGATTCAGAAAGTGCTCCTGTCGCTAGATAGTTTTACTGAACAAACCATTCCCAAAAGTTCCTTCAATGCAATATGACAAGTGATCTGTTTGTAGACCACCTTATTATATCCTTGTTTCATGTGTATCTTTTTTACAATCAAGTATGAGACCGAATACTATTAGCATTTCAACAGCTTTTTAGGTTCTGTTGGACTTATAAAGTACAATGATTATAAGTTTGTATTCTAGATGTGTTTGAAACATTGTTTGAAAATCCATATATGGTAATCTACATGATGCAAAAAAAGCTAAATAGACTTTATGCAACAATAATAAGGGAACAATTAATCAACATCAATTCAAGTCAAATTGTTTTCTTGTAGTTTACGTACTCCTAAAACAGATCATCCTCATCTTTGTGGAGTTATGGAAAACTTTTTTCCTCTATTAATATTTGGAATTTGATTTTAATTGTATACATTAAGGGAACATTAGGATGCTTTGATGTGATATCTCTTACAATTTTTAATGCAGTTTTTACAAAGAGATCAACATCATCAATCTTACAATCATGGGGACTAAAGTTAGATTAAAAAACAGAGAGCAATTTCATTTTGAGACAAACCATACAGACTAATCAAATAAAATTGATAAGAAAATAGTACAACATATCTATATATATATATTGATAATAACCTGGCATGAAATTTGTGGGAAATATTTTTAAAATAATTATATTTTAGTACAACATATATATATATATATATTATATATTGAGACAAACCATATAGACTAGTGCATTGCATTTGCATTGGTGCCCTTAATTAATTGACCCAAAGGGCACGCCTGTTGGGATTTGAATAGTGCCAACCGTTTTGCAAAGGTGCATGTACTTATTCAGAACCGATTTTAGTCCAACCAAAAGTTATAATTCGTTGATGTCCTTTAGAAATTATATACCCTTTAGCTTATAAATAAAAAAATAATATTTCTCTTTCTCCTAAAAAGTATTCAAATACTATTTAGCTTATTTGTGCCTTTTATTTTTAAAAAAATAAAACAAAATATTGTTCCTACAAAGTTTTCAGTCTTTCAAACAAAATATAAAAAAACAAATAATATTTTTTTTTTCAAATTAAATTAGATTAAAAAAATTATATTCAAACAACTTTTTTATTTTATAATATTTTTTATTCAATTTCTTTTCTAATTTTTTCAAAACCTAATAAAATATTTTTAGCTCAAATTATTTTACTATTATTATTCTGTTCATGACAGAAATTTTGAGATATTATTGGCATAAAAAAAACCCCTAATTCATTTTTTTCTTTGTCAAGATTTCATCAGCATTGATTGCGGAAGTAATGAAGACTACATTGACAGTAGAACGGGTATTCTTTACGTGACAGATAAAGGATATATAGATACTGGAGTATCTGAGACAGTATCCTCTTATTTACCTGCAGAATACGGACGATTGTTTGAGAACTTAAGAAGTTTTCCTCAAGGAAAAAGGAATTGTTACAGCATGAGACCGGATCAAGGTAAAAACAATAAGTTCCTGGTCAGAGCTATATTCCTGTATGGCAATTACAATAGCAAAAACCAAGTCCGAGAATTCGACTTATATCTTGGAGTCAATAAATGGACAACAGTGAATATGGATATGGAATATGAGATTATTCACCAAATCTCAACAGATTACATCGATGTGTGTCTTGTCAATACTGGCAATGGTGTACCCTTCATTTCAGCATTGGAACTACGACGTTTGGACAATTCCATATATCCGATCACTGCGGATGAGGCACTTGCTTTGCATTCCCGAGGGGACGTTGGTAACACTGCCTCTAGACCGGGCATTAGGTGAATTTGTATCCTTGTGAGCTATAAATTATATAGAGTTATTTTATATATAAGATTCTATTTGTCCCATAAATGAATTTGCTAAGAAGTTACTGTTACGGCATTTTATTTAATTGTTTTATTTTTTTAATAATTAAAAAAATGACTATTATTAAAATTATATATTTTTAAAAAAAATATAATAAATAATTATATTTTTTCAAATCTTAATTCAATTTTTTTAATTCTTAAATAATAATAATATTCTATAATATTTTATACAATTTTTAACTTTCATCTCTATTTATCTAATATCATCTTTTAATTCAAATGGGATAGGTTTCATTTAGATAGTGAGATGAAATGAGAAAATTTTAGATAAAAGTTAAAAGTTAAATAAAATATTATTATAATTATATTTATAAAAAATTGAGAAAGTTATAATAATAAGATAAAATGAGATTAAACTATTTCTTTATCCAAACATAATTAAAATTTACCAAATAAAAAATTAATATCTCCAAGTAGTTTTCTAATTTGATTTAAAAGTAATAATTTTCTTTGAAGTAATTTTCGTTGTTCAAGTATCATTTTTGTTCTGACAAGAGTGTAAAAACTTTTGCGCCAATTTAGATATCCAGACGATGTATATGATCGCATCTGGTGTGCTGCACCTTATGGACAATATTGGATCCCAGGACAAGATTGGATCCCACTTTCGTCCAGCTCCACCATAGACACCCACACCACTGATGATGCTTATGAAATACCAGCTCAAGTGTTAAGGACGGCTTCCAAAACACCCAACGCGAGCATTCCATTGCAAGTTTACTGGACCGCAGAAGACACACTTTCTAAATATTATGTCTACCTTCACTTTGCTGAGATAGAGAAACTTGAACCTGGCCACCAGAGGGAATTGACAATTGACTTGAACGGTGAGCGCATTCTGGCTGAATCTATTAAACTTGATTATCTAAATCCACTCACAGTAGTCCAAGATGATACCCTAATTAGCGGTGCTGGCGGGACACTCAACTTCTCAATAAAAGCGGCTCAAGGAACTACGATTCCTCCAATCCTCAACGCCTATGAGATTTATCAGGTCGTAGAGCTACCAAATAAACCGACTGCCCCAGACGATGGTATGCTTTCTTTCTCCTCTTTTAATTTTTCTAATTGTCTGGAGATTATAGCCATGGGAGAATTACATGCATGGGTTTGGTTGCACACTATTATGCTTTTTCGGTACTTCTTTATGTTTTTTTTTTTTTTTTCATCTCAAGTTCTCCCTCCTGTCTCTCCCACTTTATATTTTTCCACCATCTTCTATTGATTCTTGTTTTTCCATCAAAAACTTAAGTTACTGCTATGCTGGATATCAAGAACCAGTACAGCGTGACTAGAAACTGGCAAGGCGATCCGTGTGTCCCAAGTGATTACGTATGGGAAGGTTTAAACTGTAATAATGGCAATCCTCCAAGGATCATCTCATTGTGAGTGCACTTCCGAAACATTAAACTTCTGTCGATGCATGCTGAAACGCTGTGCAACTTTCATTTTGACCAAACTTCAAACAGATAGTGACTCCCTACTTATTGCATCACTAATTTTTTTTTTTCCTGGATTGCAACTTACCTTTGAACGTCATTGGCAATAACTTTTCCATGTTTCATAATTACAAGCAGGAATTTGAGCTCAAGCAACTTAACAGGGGAAATTGCAACTTCATTTTCTAAACTCGAACTAATCCAGTCCTTGTGAGTCTTGTTTCAACTGCGATAGATATTTAATTGATTTTCAATTTCTTAACACCAGTGCTCGCCAGCTTGAGATTGCCAATTGGCAGATGGACCCCTGATTTCTGTAGATGTTAATTATTGGAGAGAAAAGATTGATTTTCAAGGAAAAAAAAACAATTGTTTAGCCTTAATGAACTAATACTCTTATCCAAAATTTGTCGTTCTTTTTCAGGGATTTGTCATTTAATGAATTAACTGGGCCACTGCTTGAAGTTTTGGGACAGCTACCTAATTTGAAAACCTTGTAAGTTGTAAGCTCTGATCTAGGTGTTGCGAACATGACATTCAGGGAAGAAATTGAAATGATATGCCGAACTATCTTTGCAGGGATTTAAGAGGAAACAAGCTCACAGGTTCAGTTCCTGAGGCTCTTCTGGAAAAGTCGAGCCATGGAAAATTGGACCTGAGGTTAGGCTATCTTCCTACATACCACCAATATTCTTTTCTCTATCTCCTTATTAATGCTAATTTCACTTACTCATGTTTTTGTACATAATAAATGCTACAAAAAGTAAATGTTCATTTCTTCACTGTAAGAAAAAATTATATTCCCAACTGTAATTTTTTTTGCAAGACAGATGGCATCATCTAATATATAATAACTAACCAACCCTATCATCTTACCTTGATGCACTTTACACAAGGGTTGATGCAAATCCAGATCTTTGCCCATACACTCCATGTAAGGGAAAGAAGATAAGGGAGTTTGTCATTCCAGTTCTTGCAGCGTCTATAACAGCAGTCTTAGTCCTTCTCTTCATCGTTGGTGCCATTGCTATATATAGAAGGAAAAGAGGATCAGGTAGTTCGTTCTTTATTTTCTGCTTTTGCAGTTGTTATTACAGTTTATATGGGTGAGCTTGCTTACAAAGATATAGCACTCAATGGAAATTGTCCTTAATTTATTTTGATACACCGAGGTCTTTGATAATTAAGTTGTAAAAAAAACTATAGTAGGAAATAAAAAAAGAACACGATCATGGATTGAAAGTGCAAGTGATCGATAAAGGAATTACATTAGTGGAAGACAATGATGGGTGAAAGTGATGAACGCGCTCATTCTACATCAATTCTCACCACAAACATGTTTACACCAAGTCAGAAAAATGTGTCCTTCTAGATTGGCTTCCTGTTGCCCTTTCTTGCTCAAACATTAAGATAATATTAAAAATAAAGAGTTTCATCCTCCCATTCATACCATACAACCACTGCAACTCAATTCCCTGCTATTTTGTAAAATCAAGTATCTCCAAAATCTTCAATAAGTGGGACACCACTTTGTACCATCCCGAGGCTGACCTTGAAAAAGGATCTAACACATCCTAACATGGACAAAGAGGAAATTGAGGACTTCTTCTAGCATTGCTCACTGTCAACTATAATGCAGAAACCTAAGTTCAGCACGCTATAATATCACTGCATATGGGATTTGGTTGTACAAGCAAGGGTTAATGTGCATTCCCCTTTAGGATAAGTGGACATCAGATTTAATTGTAGTAACAAGCATGAGAGATTTAAAACATAAATTAAGCACATGACAATACAAGCTGCAAACTTATTTTTAGCCGATGTGAATGTTTCAATTTTGATAATCTTTCTTGTTGTAGACATGGTTACCAAATCCAGCATCAAATCAAAGAATCGACAATATAGCTACTCTGAAGTTGTCAAGATAACCAATAACTTCAAACACATCATTGGCAAAGGAGGATTTGGAAACGTGTACCTCGGCAAATTGAAAGATGGAATTCAAGTTGCTGTGAAGCTTCTCTCTCCTTCATCAAACCAAGGGTACAAGGAATTTAGAGCGGAGGTTAGTTGGAACAGAAGCCAATGTTTGGTACTACTTGAATGTTTTGAAGACTACAATTTTACGCAACTAAACCATGGAACTCCATTTCGAAACGCAGGCACAACTCTTAGTGGTAGTTCATCATGGAAACTTGGTTACTCTTGTTGGATACTGTGATGACGGTGAAAACAAGGCGCTCATATACGAGTATATGGCTAAGGGGAATCTGCAGCAGCATTTATCAGGTATTTGCAATCTCGTTTTCAAAGGCTCCTCTCATCGTATGAGTCGCTAGCTATATGTTACCTTCATCAATCAAAAGTACATCATAGGTTGGCTTCTAGTTAGAGCAAGCTACCTGCCAAAGTGCAGATCATATCTGCATGTTTCACAGAAATTCGACGGAGATTGTTATTTTCTTGCATGAATGTAAAAACCTGGGCTATTTTTGCTGCAGTGACAAACCCAAATGTCTTAACATGGAGTGAGCGACTTTGTATTGCAGTGGACGCAGCACACGGTTTGAAAACAAATTAACCCCTTAATTATTTATCTTCTTTCGATTTTTTTTTTTCGTTTGCTTAAATAAGTCAACATTGTTTACTGGTGGAGTTACAGGGTTGGAGTATCTACATAATGGTTGCAAGCCAGCAATTATCCACAGAGATTTGAAACCGTCCAATATCCTACTAAACGAGTACATGCAAGCCAAGTTAGCTGATTTTGGGCTTTCTAGAGCCTTTGCCAGCGAAAGTGATTCCCATGTGTCAACTTGCCCAGCTGGCACTTTGGGATACGTAGATCCAGAGTAAGTGTTTAGATCCTACTGACTTTTGCATAGCTCTTTTTTTCCTTAGAGCACTAGCAATGAATTCATCAAAATTTTTCTTCAAAAAGTACAAGTTTACACATATATAAAAAAATGTACACGTTTGATGGATCACTATGCAAAAGTTAAATAAAAAGTACTTTTATTCCCTTCTCTCCACTTTATTTTCCTCAAATTTGATCAAATATGACGAATTTTTTTTGATATGTGTGCAAATTTATACTTTTTGAAAGAAAATTTGAATGGATCCATTGCTATTATTCTTATACTGTAATGAATTATAATGTCCAAAGTTTTTGTCCCTTTTCTACTACCTAAACATGTTTTTCCCATGAGCATCCAAAATCTCCAAAATGTATTCCCTACCCTTAATTCAATATTAGAGTTGTGTAAATTAGACACCCTCGCTTTATTCACCAGTGTAAGTTGTCTAAATTTTTAGGATGCCTGCTGCTATTACTCAAACAGGGTTGAAAAATCAATCATTATTATAAGTAATAATATGAAGCTTTAAATCCGTATTTGGTTTTATTATACTGTTCTAGTGGCACTCATCTGTGTTTTACTTGCAGAATTCAAACATCTGGGTACTTCAATAAGAAAAGTGACGTCTTTAGCTTTGGGGTTATTTTGTTTGAGGTTATTACTGGTCGCCCTGCAATAATAAGAGGTCCTATACGAAACAATCACATACTTGATTGGGTTTATCCTTTGATTGAAAGGGCAGATATTCAAAACGTTGTTGATCCAAGACTAGAAGGAGAATTCAACACCACTTCTGCCTGGAAAGTTGTGGAAATAGCCATGTCATGCACATTGCCAGTTGCAATCCAAAGGCCAGACATGAGTGAGGTATTGACTGAACTAAAGGAATGTTTGGCTCTGGTATTGACTCGTGCAAGAGATCAAAGGATGACAACTGAGTGCGAAACTTCAAGCATGCCACACAACGCGTTCCATTTGGAGCTAGATTCAGAAATAGCTCTCGTCGCTAGATAGTTTTACTGAACAAACTATGCTCAAAAGTTCCTTGTATACAACGTGACAAGTCTGTTTGAAGCCTTATTATATCGTTGTTTCATATGCGTATCCTATTTACAATCAAGTATGAGACCGACTACCATTTTACATTTCAACAGCTTTTTAGGTTCTGTTGGACTTATAATGTATAACGATTAATTACTAATTTGTATTCTGGATGTGCTGACAGTTTTTTAACCCTTTTTTAGTCTAAAACATTGTTTGAAAATCCGTAGATGCTATTCTACATGATGCTGAGGCAGTTTAGTCGATTTTTTGAAAAAAAATGTTAAGTAAAATGTTAATTTATAAAATATATAATAAAATCTATCTATTCATATTAATTTTTTAAACAAGTGGTGATTGTATATGGTATCAAAACAGAAGTTTTGAGTTCAAATCCTGACTTTAAATTTTTATCTTATTTAATTAAATATATTATGTGTTATGCCACCCATTGAGAAATTGTTAAATCCACACATGAAGAAAAGTATTAAAATATAAAATAAATAATAAAATTTACATTTCCAATTTTTTTTGAAAATTTAAGCTTTTAAGATAAGTAATGGTTTCATATGATATTAGAGCAAATGTTTTGAGTTTAAACATTGACTTTACACTTTAACATATTTAATTAAATATTTCACTTGTTAAGCCATTTAACGAGAGAGAGTCTGACCCACACATAAAAGTGTTAATATATAAAATAAAAATGCAAATCTATTTTATGTGAACCATTCAATTTTCATTTCTAGATTCAGAAAATAAGAATAAAAATGCTGTGTCTGCCAGGTATGAAGTCAGGAAATAATTATCCACCCTTGTTTTTATATCTTGAAACTTAGCAACTGAGGATGATGAAACATACTCACCTGAAATCTGAGTTTTTGGTGGCAAAAATGGACTAGAATTCCCAGCTGATATTCCCACTACGAAACTAAAAACTCCAACTTATTATGTTTTTTCTTGCAGACTTTCCCACTGTAATATTCTCATATTGTTAGTCAAATTATATACTCGAGCAAGGAAACTAATGGTCAAGGAAATCAATTAGTAAGGCCCGTAGGAAAAGAAATGAATTGTGAATACATGATGCAGCAATGATGATGTGTTTGTAGCCAACAAAGGCCTTGGAGTGATCGGGGTGTATAAAGAAGCATGGACTACTCGCAAGTGATCCCAAGTGTGGGCATGGATCAGCTAGGGATAGTGTTGGAATATCACGCTGTGCAGGAAGTCGATCTACATCATCGAATGGGAATCAGACAATTGAGTACTTGATTTTTAGATGAACATTAGTACACCTCAAAAAAATAACAAGCATCTTCTTAGCAGCCAGGAATACTCAAAAAAAATATATTTTTCTAGATTATGATTTATCCAATTTAGAAAGTGTAAAAATGAAGGAAGTAACGTTGTCTAGCTTAACCCCTGGACAAATTGTTTTAAACGATGTTGTGATGTGAGGTCTCTAACAATTTTTAAAGGAGTTTTTACAAAGTGATCAACATAATCAATCTTACAATCATGGGGACTAAAGTAAGATTAAAAAATACAGAGCAATTTCATTTTTTAGGTTTTTTGGAAAGTTATGAGTTGTTTTGAAAATAGAGAAATTAAAAAGAAATTTTCTGGCCTAGTGGCATTGCATTGGTGCCCTTAATTAATTGACCCAAAGGGCACGCATGTGGGATTTGAATAGTGCCAACCATTTTGCAAAGGTGCATAACTTATTCTGAACCGATTTTATGTAAATGTGAATTGTCGTGAATGACATTGACTTGTACATCGATATTTAAATACAAAATTACGAGTATTCATGTAGCCATTTGAGGCTTATACAAGAAAAGCAATGAATGAAAAGATAATAACGTATAATTGTCCACTAATATGTAATTGTACATTTAAGATACAATAAGAATCAAGGGATCCGAAAGAGCTGGAGCCGAGCAATCTATAGTAATCTATAACTATAATCTTTGGTGATCTGTTTGAGGCATGAATCTCGGTGTGTTTGTTTCTTCATTCCCCCTCAAGCTCAAAGCGGGATTGGCTCGACGAAGAGCTTGCTTTGATTTGGTTCAAACTTCGGATTACACAATGATTTTGTAAATATATTCGCGACTTGATCATTTCCAGGGACATGTTGTAAATGAACCAGCCTTCTTGCCACTTGTTCTCAAACAAAATGAATATTAATTTCAATATGTTTTGTTCGATGATGAAAGACCGGATTTTTGGCCATGCTTATTGCACTTATATTATCCGAATACAATGTTGGAGATGAAAAATCATAGCCGATGCTTTTCAGTAAGTTCATATACCACATGAGTTCTACAGTTGTCAGTGTTAAAGCCCAATACTTCGCTTCAGCCGTTGATCTTGCAACCGTGTTCTACTTCTCAGCTCCCCGTGATAGTAAGTTATCTCCCAGAAAAATGACAACTAGTAGTTGACCGACGATCATCTTTAGACCTTGCCCAGTCCGCATCACAGAAAGCATGCAAGGCGGTGACTAGAGTTTTTGAGAGATGGAGACCCAAATTTATGGTACCTTTCAAGTACCTGAAGATTCGTTTCACTGCAACCAGATGAGGAGTTCTTGGAGTTTGCATGAATTGACACACATAATTTACGGCAAATGCAACATTGGGCCTTGTCAGCGGTAAGTATTGTACGTTCCTCCCATTTGCCGATACTCAATAGGATCATTTAAAACTTCCCCTTTATGCACAAATAGAGGTGCATTAGAAGCTAATGGTGTTCTTACCGGTTTAGCTCCATCAAACCCAAATTTTTGTAACAAGTTTAGAAGATATCTTGATTGAGATAGACTCATTGCTTGTGGTTCTCGAGTTACCTGGACTCCAAGAAAATAATGCAAATTTCCAAGATTTTTCATATGGAAAATAGTAGACAAATGTGAAATTATTTTCTCAATAGATGAGCTTGATGACCCTGTCAAAATAATATCATCTACATAGATGAATAAAATGATTATTTTAGCTCCTTGATGTCAAAAAAATAAAGAATTATCATAGGGGCATCTTTGAAACCCCATTTGACATATGTAGTTGCTGAACTTAAGATACCATGCTCTTGGTGCCTGTTTTAATCCATATAATACATTATGTAGACGGCAAACATATTTGGATGATTTGGGTCTTCAAAACCCAGAGATTGAGTTAAGAATACTTTTTTTTTTGCAGATCTCTGTGAAGAAATGCATTACTCACATCGAGTTGCTTCAAGGACCACCCATGGGATAGAGCTAAAGTAAGAATTAATCGAATGGTACCTGGCTTAATCACTGGACTAAACGTTTCTTTATAGTCTAAGCCTTGTAATTGATTAAATCCTCTAGCAACGAGACATGCCTTGTATCGTTAAATAGATCCATCGGCATTGGTTTTAACTTTGAACACCCATTTGCTAAACACAAGGTTCATTTGCAGAGATGGGGGTAAAAGCGTCCAAGTTCTATTTTGATGAAAAGCATCTATCTCCAATTGCATAGCTTCTTTCCATTTTGGTTCTTTTTGTGTCATTTTATGTCTTTGGTTCAATTGGGATGTTGTTCAAGTCTGCCAAAAAACATTGAGGCAGAGGATGCTTTGTGGAGAGAAACATCTTTGGTCTCCTTGTGCCATCCTGTGATCGAGTTACCATATGATACTTTCGAATAGCATCTTTGCTATTTAAATTATCCTCAGCATTTTGAGGCAAATGTTGTTCTTGATTTTCGGTTGCAGGTGCCATGCCTGCAATCCTTGAGTTTGGTGGACAGCTCGATTCAGGTTCCCTTTTTGTCATAGGAGCTTGCCTTGTAGATTCAGATGTGCACTGTATTAGATTCGTAGGTAAAGCTCTTGCTTTGAACCAATGAGGATTTTCTTTAGATTGCACCTTCATAGATGTTAAGAGAGGAAAAATACTTCGTTAAAGACAACATTTCTGGATGTATATACTTTCCCAGATTGCAAGTCCAGGCATCTATAACCTTT
This sequence comes from Platycarya longipes, assembly GCA_036559045.1. Classification (NCBI taxonomy): domain Eukaryota; kingdom Viridiplantae; phylum Streptophyta; class Magnoliopsida; order Fagales; family Juglandaceae; genus Platycarya; species Platycarya longipes. The sequence continues at coordinate 48,446,765 of CM071789.1, forward strand.
GCGATTTGGAGAGTAACCGATGAAAACACATGGAACAAATTTAGGATCAAGTTTTGATCTTCTAAAACGGGTAAGACAAGGGTAACTCTTAAGATCTTGTAGGAGGGAGGAGTTTGCAAAACTAACTCATGTGGTGATTTTCCATTTAGAGTTGAAGTTGGCAATCTATTTATCAAAAAGGTTGCCGTCTTCCAAAACGGGCAAGACAAGGGTAACAAGCATAGCCAAACACTCTTTAAGATATTGTAGGAGGGAGGAGTTTGCAAAACTAACTCATGTGGTGATTTTCCATTTAGAGTTGAAGTTGGCAATCTATTTATCAAAAAGGTTGCCGTATGAAATGCATCAGGCCACAGTTTCTTTGGAAAGGATGCATGTGACATTAGAATTAAAGAGGTGTCCACAATATGACGATGACGCCGCTCTACGAAATTATTTTGTTCCGGAGGTCCAGGACAAGATAATTGTTGTATTATTCCTTGAGACAAGAAATAATTTTTGAGTGTTTGATTTATGAACTCCCCACTTCCATCACTTTGAATAATTTTTTGCCGTGTTTTAAACTGATTTTCCATTCAAGTGAGAAAGTTTGGAAGTATAGAGGTTACATCTGATTTTCTGGACATAGGAAAAAGCTAAATGTAATGAGAATATTCATTCATCCACGAGAATATTCATTCATCCACAATAACCAAATAAAATCGAAATCCATTTGATGAGATAATAGGCGCAGGATCCCATATATCCATGTGTAAGGTATGAAGAAATGTTGATGCATGAGAAATACAAGAATGGAAAGGAAGCTTGGTGGATTTTCCTAAGGGGCAACTTTCACAAAACATAAGATTTTTATTTAAAGTAGGAAGTGACTGAATTAAAGGTTGAAGAACTCTCGGATTGGGATTTCCAAGCCTGGCATGCCACAGGTTGGCCGACACTTTGTTTGACATAAAGGCTACTTGAGATGCAGTGGAGTCTCGAAAATTCAGGGGGTACAATCCATCCTTCATGCGTCCTTTAAGCAGTATTTGGTTCGTCTTCAAATTCTTGATGATAAAGCCCCATGGATAAAACATAAAAGTGCAATTATTATCCGTTGTGAACCGAGAAATCGAAAACAATTTCTTTTGAAGTGCAGGAACAATAGGTGTGTTCTTAATGATGAGATTAGTATTAGGCACATACGTATGTTCAATACCAGAGATTGTAAGGTTAGAACCATTACCAACCATGACCACATCATTTCCCTTGTATGGTATACTATCATTTCCCTTGTATGGTATACTACCTTGCTTGTCAGTTTTGAGTTGGAGTCATATGCATTCGCCCCTACGTCGGGATACCAGGCTTCATCCACTGTTTCATTAGCTTGAACAGTAAGGAATGCTTGATATTTCTCGGCTTCTTCATCAGGGACGCAACAACTATCTGCTTTATGATTCGGTCCTCTACATCAAAAACATGCAATCCGTGAGGTATGTCCACCACGATTAGTGCCATGCTGTTGACCACGTCTAGAAGATGACTTGTCATCTGATTTATTATTCCCATGTCCACAAGAAATCTGGTTCCGTCCACGAGCTCGAGACGACGAACCACCTGCACGTTATTTAAAACCAGTGTTTCGAGTTGTATTCAGTGACATTATAACATTTGAATTGTTGTGAGATGACGAGAGACGCAAATCAAAGTCTCTCAATTTGCTAATAACGTTTTCAATTGCAGGAAATGTATTTCTTGCATTGATGGCAGCCACAATTGGATAAATTCGGGTCCTAGACCCCTTAGCAAGTAAATGATGAAATCATCATCATCTATCAATTTCCCCGCACCACACAGAGAAAGAGCCAAGGCTTTTGCCTTGTTTGGATATTCCTTCATGGAAGAAGATCCTTTGGCAAGTGCCTGCAACTCACCTTTCATTTGTTGCGCACGATCTCTTGTATGTCGACCATACAAAGTTTCTAGTGCCTCCCATGCATCAATTGCAGATTCACAGTTAATCACCTATGAAGGAGGAATATTTGAAAGAGAACTATTGATCCATCCCAAAATTAGTTGATCAATGCACAGCCACTTTGCTGCCGTTGGATTTGGAAACTCGAGTATCATTCTCATCACCAATGGTGGTAGGGGGACAAGTCACTTCATTTTTAACATAACTGAGAAGGCCATGTCCATGAAGAACAGGGACTACTTGTGCTTTCTAGAGCAAGTAGTTTGTTGATGCTAATTTGATTGAAATTTCAGATAAATTGATTTTGGTGGATGTTATATCAGGGAGGAGATATCGACCATAGGGATCGATGAGGTTTTTGAGGATGAAGACATTTTGTTATGAACTTCGAGTGGCTCTTGATACCATGTAAATGTGAATTGCCGTGATTGGCATTGACTTGTATATTGATATTTAAATACAAAATTACAGAGTATTCATGTAGCCATTTGAGGCCTATACAAGGAAAGCAATGAATGAAAAGAAAGTAACCTATAACTGCCCACTAATATGTAAATGTACATTTAAGATACAACAAGAATCAAGAGATCCAAAAGAGCTGGAGCAGAGCTATCTGTAGTGATCTGTAATTATAATCTTTGATGATCTGTTTGAGGCATGAATCTCGATATGGTTGTCTCTTTATTTTAGTCCAACGAAAAGTTATAACTCGTTGATGTCCTTTAGCTATAAATAGACTATTTAGCTTATAAATAAAATAATAACAATTCTCTCTCTGTCTCTCCTAAAAGGTTTTTTTTTTTTTTAATGACTCCTAAAAAGTGTTTAAATAATTATGTACGTATTATTCTTAAGGAAAGATAATTATTATCTTAAAAAAGCAATAATATTTACGATTGAGTAAAATGTGGCGCAATCTCTTTAAAATAAATAAATAAATGCAAAATTTACATTAAAAAATTAAACTTTCAATCATAAACTTCACTCTTCTTCAAATAAGCTCTTTTTGACTGCTAAAAAAAATATATATCTAAAAAATGTTAATTGTCTAAATCTAATTTCCTAGTACTAGAAAGAGTGCAACAAGTGGAAAATGTAGCTAGCTACATTGAGATCTACAATACTACATACCTTAGTATCAACTTGATGTTCATATGTTATAGTTCACATAATTAAAGCACTTTCTACTAATCCCACTGCATCAGAATGGCAATATTGGCCATTGGATAGATATAAAAATAAAACTTATGTGTTATATCAACATTTTTTCTATTTTTTTGCAAGCCTCACTTGCAACAACATTTTTTCTTTCTTTTTCAAATAAGTACTTTTAATGTTTTATAGTATCTATTAGTAGTAGTAAAATAGTTTATAAATAATAATGAAATAGTTTAATTAAGTTTTTCAGGTGGCAAAGGAGAATAAAATCACTCTACCTTCTGCAGCTCTTTTTATCATCAGACATCACTCCTTCTACAGTGAGTAAGAAAACAGAGAAATGCCATATTTGTGTATCCAAGCATGCCGATTTTGGTTTTGATGGACACAGTTGTGTATTGCAGCATTACATAGATCAGAGGCATACAAGCACTTAATGAATGAGGAGGATGTTGATAATCTGAAATGGCTCCAGATATTCAAGTAAGAAAATATGGGTCATATGTCACATGTGAAATAGAGTATGCACACTAAAATGTCATTTGATGGGTGCGTTTTTTATGCAGCAAATATGACCTTTATAGCAAGAGCAAGGTTGATCGATGTTGAAAAGGTTAAGCCATACCATCTTTCCCTCATTGAAAAGGGGAGCACCATGAGGGCATCATCAAGATAATTGTTCTTCCCTTTATAACTTGCATTTTTATGCTGTTACAGTACTTCCCCTCGAAGCTAAAATGGTGAAAACTCAGTGGATTTGAAGTTTGACGAATCATCGAGATATACATCAGAGTGCTTGCCTGTTTTATAGCTAGTTGTGGAAAACAGTAAATTAGATGTCTTTCCTAGTTTTAGTTTACTATTTCCTTTCTTTGATCGTAGAGATGACGTATGTAATAAGCTTAAAGTTATGTTGTGCGTGAAATTTCATTTCTCCCTCATTTAAATAAGGTTCTGTTGTATTTCAAAGCTAATTCTGAAAGTTAATAAGCAATGAAAATGTATTTTGGATATTATTCCGTTGAACATGTGCGGCTGCGGCAATTATGATAAAAAATACGGAATAGCAAAAAGAGATAGCAAGAGATATAACACGAAGATTTAACATGATTTGACGATATGCCTACATCTACAAGAGCGAGTGACAATAATTTCGCTCCTTCTGACATGTGATTACTTTCTCTGTACATGTATCTTACTTGATATGAGCCACATATTTCAACATGATTTCTTCCACATCTAAAACAAGTCAGCTAGAGTAGTTGTGAATTTGTATGGCTTGTGATGAAATTGGTTTACCATTTTTTTTCCCCGAAGTAAACTGACCCAAAATCCAATTACACCCTGGATGTATAAAAAATATAAATGCAGAGTGAATGCAAAAGACTGTTCTTCATCTTGAATTTTATTGTTTTCATTCATATTGTTTGATGTATCCAGTTTTAATGAAATAGCCTTTCTTGTTGACAAAATTGGACATTTTCATGGTTTTTCAAGTCAAGCACAATCCAATTGAAAAAAGATCATAGTTAGGTAAGTTCGTTCCAAGTCATAGCTCACATAAACGGAACCTCCTATTTGTCAGCTCTTACCTTCAATTGGTGAACCATTGATTTGCATCCTGTCCGCTATGAAAGTTGCAGTGCACGGCTCATCCTAATCCTACGGTTGATTTTAAATGATCAGCCACTGGACGCTGCCGGGAGCCAAGGGAATCTTGATTCAAACTTCAGATCAGAACTAAACTACTGACTTTGTTTTTTTTTTTTTTTTTCCTTTTTTGTTTTTTTTGATGAAAGTGTGGGAGAGGGCAGAATGAACCGCACTTCACCATCGAGTAATGCCTAGTTTAGATTCGATCTCAAATTTATCATTACATTTTTTTTAAAATTTTCATACAAAATACAAATTATAATACAGATTTTTTAAATCTCAATTCAACTTTTTCAAATCCAAAACAATAATAATAATATTTTATTCAACTTTCAAAACTCATCCTAACTCATCTTATCTCAACTTTGAATTCAAACGGAACAAATGCCATGCCAAGTTTTCACCATTTCCGCATTGAGTTTTCACCATTTTTGCTCTCTCACAATTATATAATTGCTATCAACACAATCATGTCCATTTGTTTAATTATATAAGCTAGCATAGGGTTGGGTAGCGGGTACCCCGCCTGCATTTCACCTCGCACTACCATGCAGGGGTGGATATAACCACTCGGTAGGCGGGGGGTGGGGGCGGTATAGGATGCCACCGGTCTCGTACTTATCCCGCCCCCGCATTACATATATATATATATATATATTATATATATATATATATATATATAACCAGGTAACTCAAAAACAACATCATTTTGAGTCATTTGGTTTTATATAAGTCACTTAAACTCAATTAAATCCCCCCCTTTTCGATATCAGTCTCTCCCAGACTCTCATCTCTCTCTGTTCTCAATTCCCATTTCTCCCAAATCGAGTCCCGACAAACCCTAGCCCCCAAATCGCACTGCCACTCACTGTTGTCGTAGGTCACCATCGTTGGACTTCATCTCCGAGATATTTCTCCCTCTCGTGGCCTCGCCAAAGGTAAATATAAGATTTCGAGAACCCTAATCTCCATTTTTTTTGTTTTTAAAATATATGGAAATGGAGGATGGGATGATGATTGGAGATGGATGATGGGTTTGTAAAATGTGAAATGTGTGTTGTGGAGATTACTTGTGCATGTGTGTGACGTTTGTTGAACTGTGATGACTGTGGATTGTTTGATAACACATGCCGCATGGATTGATTTTATAAGAAATCCGTGATCGGAGCCCAACTTTGTAGTCCCTCTATAATTTGTAATTTTGTATGATAGTATAGCAATAAGGCTGCACATAATCTTGCCCGATAGACTTGGAATGTTGAATGTATAGTAATGTGGTGGGGTTTAGATCCCAAATTTATTTCTCTAACTATATATATGGCTTGATAAATGCTTGTAATGTTTATTGTAATGATATTTAAGTGTGTGTGTGTGTGTGTGTAATATAGGCCGCTGACTCTTGAGTAGAGATTTTTTTTTCATATTTGAAAAAAGATTGATTGTACTTTTTTTTAAGAAGAGCATAGTACTCTAATTTATTCAAAAGTCCTCGTTTAGAGTAGAAGAAAATCGTAATTACAACAAACACTTGGAGGATATGAATAAATATATATAAAATTCAGGCATTAACCGCATGGATTGAGGTTAGTTTGCTTGTGCATTACAAACGCATTACATACTGTGATGACTGTTTTTGCTTGTGCATGTATGTATTCTTGGAGTCTTGGAGTTTGGACTATGCCTTTTGTGCTTTTTTTTTGTTTTTGTGCTGAAACTGAATAGTTTGTTCATTGTTGCATGGCGTTGCAATATCAATTCGATTTCTCTCTTAATTATTGTTTGCATTTATAATTTTATAATATGTGTAATGTTAGCATCTAATTATTTTGTAACTTTTATTTATGAGTTTTGACATTTTCTAGCCTTTTATATTATTCTCATTTCTCATTATACATGACAGTATTATTTTATATATCAATTGTCAAGTCCATCTTCCAACCTAATGAGTAATGACCCAATTTAATCTTGATTAGTTACTTAGTATTTTTAATAAATGATTTTTTTTCATGTTTATAACTTATAGTTTTATATTTGTAACTCTAATTATTTTTTTAACTTATTATTGCAGGTTAAACTTAATGTTTTATCATTTCCATTCTTACAATTACAACAGTCAGTATTGCCAAGGCCCAAGACCCCAACAACCCCATTGTCTCCACCCAAGTTTGCATTACAACTCTTCAAAGTGACAAAGTCCAATCACTAATGTTCATTGTTATGATTCTTATTTCTTATGACTTTGTAAATTGTAATGTCAATAGCTAATAGCATAATTTGTAATTTTGTAATTTGTAGGATTAATTTGTATTATTGTAAATTTGTAAATTGTAATAGCTTAGTAATTAGTCTAGTAGTCTTTAGTTTTAAGTTTTAAGTTTTACTGTTTTAGACTTTTAGATTTTTATTGATGTTTTTTTTAAATGACTTTAGACTTTAATAATGATTATTACTTAGTATTTAATAGACTGAAATTTTTTAATGTGTAATTAAATCAGGTTTGATGATTGTTTGGGCAAAAAATGACCTAAAAATTTAATCTGGGCCAAAAATGGCCTAGAAGTGAGAACTGGGCCAATGCCCTATATTGGCGGTGGTGGGTGGGTGGACATCCCCCCTGCTACCTAACTGTGGGACGGGGTACCCCGCCCCAGTGTAGACGGGGGCGGGGGCGGAATTAAATTATCATCCCCCACCTAGGCGGGGCAGGGTGCGGAAGGAGGGAGACTCTGCCCCCGGTAAGGCGGGAATCACCCCTAAGCTAGCATTTTCCAAAGTCAAAGAATGTAACCTTATATAATTAAACATAGCAATTAAACAAAGCAAAGTCAACAGTGCAATGCGGTGCGGTGCGGTGCATTCTGAAAGAGCGGAAAATCAAAGGTTTCCCTAGGGGGAGATCGGTCCGGGTCGGTCAATCTTGAAAGACTTTGATGGACCAGGCCGGGTACATTCGGTCCAAGCTTTTCTAAGCCTAGACCAGACCGAATTCGGTCCAGACTGGACCAGACCGATCTGGTTCGGTCCATTCAGTCCAGACCATGCAACTCAAAATTTATTTTTTACAAAAATAAATTTACACATATATTATAATTTATACTACAAATCTTATAATATGTTAAGTGTTGACATTAATTTATTAATATATATAGTACTATATCTTATAATTATACATTAAAAAATATAATAATACATTGAAACTAATTTACTAAATATATAAAGTTATAAACTTTAGACTTAGTACTATTTAGTATTTACTAATATTATTACTATTTACTATGATATATAGTAAATAATTATACATCAAATAATACAATAATACTTTGATACTAAATAATATACATAAATAATAAATAATATATATTATATAATTTATTTATAATTATAGTTTATATAATATATATAATTTTTAAAAAATATAGTATATTGTATGATCGGTTCGGTCCGGTCCAAGCTCAAAAATGCCTGGATTGGGACCGGACCGAACCTATTTTGGTCCTAAGTTTTTGGACTAGGATCGGATGAAGGCATACTTGGTCCGGTCCAAAATGACCGGTCGGGTCGGTCTTTTCGGTCTGGACCGGTCAATGCTCTCCCCTAGGTTTCCCCATTCAAACAAAGTTACATATATATATAACTGAATGCCATGCCGAGTCCTGATGTAAGGTCAGAAAACCTGTATAATATACCTTACCATATAACCCTATTTGTGTTCATCTTAGCAAATCTCTTACATCATAAAGAAGAAAATGGCTGGAAACTCTTTGAGGTCTGCTTTCGTGTCCATCTTCGTGTTTGCAATCATCTTATCTGCAATGGTAACATGCGATGTAGCTCGGTTCACTCAAGAAGCTAAAAGCCTTATTAACTAGAAATACTTTAGCAATAAAGGAGTTATACAAAAATAAATTTATAAATTGACGTAATTTGATGCAAGATGTTAGATTATAAAGTTAATTTTAATATAAAGTAATCTAATAGATTATGTGAAGTGGTGTTTCTGAGTTTATATCTATATAATTTGTTTCTGCTGTCTATAGCATATCTCTAATTAATATTGCTTGATTATAAATAATGCTTATCAATCATGACCATAAATGTTTTAACTGAACAAATCTCGTTTTGTTTTGGGTTCTTGTTTCAGAACCTATATGTCCTGCTTGTGTATGCTGTACACCTACACCACCGGGGTCTTGCTGCTAGTGTTGCAATACTCCGGCCATCGAGACAAAGTCTGAGAATGGGTCTCCCTGAGCTTAGTACCGATATCCATCTTCCAGATGGATATACAGTCATATACATATATTTTGAATATAAGGAATTTATGCAGTCTACACATCACTTTGATTAGTTCTGAAAATAAATTAGACTGTTTGTTTTCTGTAATAAAATGAAATGGTTCATGAATAAAAAGGACTTCCTAATGGATCCATTTTCTCTCTAGTCCAATGAACAAGTTATGATGTAACAAAGATGGTTTACGCATGCTATGGAATTCGTTAGAATTATTTATTACTTTGTTTTGGTAAGAGATTTTCTTAGTTTAAAAGTTAGGAGTTATATAAAAATAAATTTATAGATTGATGTGGTATGTTGAATTATAAAATTATTTTTATAATAAATTAGATCTAACAGATTATATATAAAGTACTTAGAGCATTCTCATTGAATTATTCAAAGAAGTTAAAGGATAATTTTAACTATTATGAAAAGTAATTTAACTTTGACCATTTTATTCACATAAGTTTCTACAATGGAATAACTTTTTTTTTTAATTATATAACAATAAAGTAATATAATAATAATTTAGCTTTAATTATTCACACTAAATCTCTATATTAGATTATTTATTAATTCATTATATAGTAATGAGTAATTAATAATTTAAAAAATATTTAATTGTTTATAATTATTAATTTATTTTATTTTATCATATTTTACTATTTTATCCATCTAAAGTTCTATATAAATGTCTCCATTACAACTAGTGTTCATTGCAGATTACCTAAAAAAAAAAAAACCAAAATACAAAATTTGTGTATTTTCTTTCCGAGCAGAAAGTCTCCATACATCAGAGATTATACACTCAAGCTGTAAATGTAAATTGTGGGCACTATCTGATTTATTGCTCAGTTTCTTTACAGAGGAATAAACTTGCTTGCTTACCCCCCCCCCCCAAAAAAAAAAACTTAAAGATTAAACGAGCAAGCAAAGATGAACAGACAAAAGTAAGTAATCATGGCTTAAGATAAGCAGAGAAACAGAGAAAAGATGAAAACTTTCCATGATTGTAAACTTTTCTTGCCAAGATGAAAAAAAGGACGACAATTAAGAACAAAACTCTCTAAGAAAAGAGTACATAATCTTAGAATTCATTAAAGTAACCAAATTTATAGAACAAAAACGAAATGATCACACACCCACATTCAGAAAATACATTAAAAAATAAGAGAAAGAAGCAAACATTCTTTACAAAACGCTTGAGCAGATACAAAACGAGATACACAAATTATTAAAGAAAATACGAATTATTAAAGAAAAACGCTTGAGCAGAAGCGGGCCTTCATTAAGTGAGTCGGGCAATTTCCATGAAGAGTACAGGATTTCTCAAGGAAAAACCACACCTAACAAACAGCTCTCTGTTATCTAGTAAAAAATGGTGATCAAAATCCTAGATCAATAAGTCCACAGAGGCTTCCATAGCTGGTGCAGAGGTTTTTAATTGAGAGATATCAATAAGAGTAAACAAAGAACATGTAACATACGAAAACATTTACCTAAATATTGAGAGAAAGACTAGTTCCGATTAAGGAGAAAATCAACTCTGCTTCGAAACTCGACGATGCTATGTTTTTGTGCATGAATGAAGAACGACAAAATAGCCAAATTTAGGGAAGGGCGGTGTTTTCGCGTACTCGAACGGTGATGATTTGTTTCGTTGTCTCTGAGAAGAACGAAGATGATTCCATGGTGGTGTTGTCTCTGGAAAGAATGAAGGGGAAGGAAAAGCCTCCAGTCTTTTTTGGAGGGAAATGGAAGGTAGTAGTTGAGTAAGTAATAAAATATGAATTTAGCTGATGAACAATGACTATCAAGTTAGGAATTTACTATTCATTCTTGAAGATAAAAAATATTTTTTATGTATTTTTTTCACTTTTAATCAAATATGACAGATAGAGAATTGATGAGAGATTGATGAATTGCACCAAATTTTACTATGTATTACATTGTCTTCTTCAAAGGAGTCTTCCTTCAAATTCTGAAAAGTAAAAAATGTTCTCAAATGTTCTAGACTGTTTCATTACAATTAGTCGAAACTTATTTATAGTCTACTTACACCATATATGACTAAACTCCGAACACATGGGCCTAATTGAAATGAATCATGAAATACAAATTAAGTGTAAGTCCAAGCCCAACTAAACTCCTATTAGCCCACTAAGAACATGGTCCTACTATTACTATTATAGTTACAGGCGTGTAACATAATTATGTTTTGTTATAAAACTAAAAAGAAAACTACTACTATTGCAAGAGAAATATAAAAGAAACTCTTAAGAACTGAAACTTTCTTTCTCTCTCTATATTTTCTTATGAATTTCATTACAACTGAAGCCCATATTTATAGGCGTTGAAATTACTATACAAGTTACTATGCAAGTCACTATGCAGATTTTAAAATAATAGTGGTGGGGTCATTCACATAATTTTAGTGGTGGGACAGGGGGCGGCTGCCGTTTCGTTCGTTCATTACAATTCATAACACTCCCCCTTGAATGACCACCCATAAAGAATCTGCTTCGTTAAAACCTTGCCAAGGAAAAACCCAGTGGGAAGAAAAATCAATGGCGAAGGAAAAAGAGTACAGTCTTCTTATGTATCCACAAGTGCTTTAAGATTGCCTCACTAAAACCTTGCAAAGGAAAACCCAGTGGGATAAAACCTTAGCGAAGGAAAAAGAGTACAATCAGCACAAGTCTTCAGGACTTTTACTCCCCCTGGAAAGTGCATGACGATAGATTTTTGAGTTTTCACATTTTAATATTCTGCACAATTTTCTTGAATGTCGCAGTTGGTGATGCCTTCGTGAATAAATCTGCCAGATTATCACTTGATCGTATCTTTGATATATCCTCCTTTGATTTGAGTGATACAAGCAACATTATCTTCGTATAAAATTGTTGAGCTATCAAAATACTACACTTTTCTTGGATATGTTGAGTCATTGATCTCAGTCAAATATACTCTCGACTTGTTTCATGAATTGCAATAATCTCTGAGTAATTTGAAGAAAAAAATAATATCTGGTTGACAGACTTAATAGAAATCTGATACCTGCAGTAATACTTAAACTCCCCCTAATAATATGCGTTAGTGTTTCAAGTAATAAGCAAATATGATTTCGGTATATATAACAAGCTAAGAATTCAAACACGATCTCCAACTAAATAATGCATTAGAGAGAGTATGATAATATTTTCATCTAAAATTTTCTCCCCCTCATTCGGCGTTATTAGGGAGAACTTGTTTATATACGGTGGAAATAACATTGGAAACCAGCTATGTATGCTAAAAGCTGTAAAAGTTTTGAGATTTAATATTATCGGTTCGGCGGAAAATCAAATCCGCTTGACATTGTGGACAAACGAGATCTTGAAGAGATTTGAAGCCTTCGGGTTGTTGTTTAAATATAACCAATTTTACCATTGGTTTACTCCAGCAAAAAGATCTCGCATTCCTCATAGATTCAGTTGTTGTTCATCCAGAACGATATTATGTCTGATAGAAATTCTAATGTCCCAGATTTAAACCACGAACCTTTTATACCTCAACCACTTATATTTTCTCCTGAGGCTGTAAACACCATGATAGGAGCAGAGATATATCTTTCTAGTAAATCTGATCCTGAAATTGTTGCAGCATCAAGAACCCTCAGTGCTCAATATGCTGCCTCTCTTACAACCATGTCTCAGAGGCTACTGGCGAGAACGAGTGAGGTTGGTCATCTTAAAACTCAAATATCTGAGTTGCATCAAACGCTTGCAACTAAAGATAGTAAAAATAAAGATTTAAAACAAGAAAACAGGGAGCTGAAGAAACTTGTAGACTGGTATTCTCGTGACCTGAAAACACGAGTAGAAGAGCTGGAACGAGAAAGAGCACAGATACAAAGTCAACAACAGCAGCTAACGGCAGAGGTTCAGCGTTTACAAGAAAATAGGGATAGCTGTAATTAATCTCGCTGGTTTTTGAAATTATGCATCCAGCATATCTTGTAAAGTGAGATTTGAAGAGATGATGGTTTGTTCTTATTTCCATTTCTATAAGAACCGTCTTTAGTTTCATTTAGTACGCATCAAATCTTCTTCTCATATCTATAATTCATCTGTATTTATATTCTTATTCTACAAATTTCCAATGGCTCATCAATTTCCTTTTACTATTTCTCACGATCAACATATGAGGTGTCCTTCACCTCAATTACAAGTTGTTTCTGCATCTTCCGCAGGTGCCATGTTGCAGCACGCAAATGATCTGGCTAATAAGTCAGATCGTGAAGCTGTTTATGAGCTGGTGACTCTCGGCACCCGATACTCCTCCTCTATTGTTGGATTTTCCAGCCGATTACAATCCAAAAATCGTGAGATTGAGGAGCTTAACGAGAAGGTTTCTGTACTTCAACGACTCGTTCAAGAGTCTGACAGAAAAATTGCAGACTCAAAGCAAGAGAATAAGGATTTAAAATCCTTACTTGCCTCTTCATTTCGACTGCCTAATCCTTTAGATAAGGATGGTATGTTGCTTTATGAAGAGCAAATGCATTTGAGAGATGAGGCTAGAAGTCTCAAATTCTTGTAACTCATCTATGAATTGAATAATAAGATCTTTCCTTTTCAAATGCATTCCTTGAATTTATAGCAACTCTTGTGATCTTTTCAAGAGTTCTAACAAGGTAAATCATTAACGTAAACTGCAACAATGGCAAATCCGAATTTTGATAAAACACATGGACATATAGGATTATTCTTAAATCCTTCTTTCAATAAATACTCGTTGATTCAATTATACCACATGCGTTCGGATTGCTTTAACCCATATAAAGATGTTTGAAGCTTTATAAAGTACATACTCCTAAATGTACTTGGATTAGATGCTTCAAGTATCGTATATCTTTATATATGTAATGATCTAATGATCCTTATAAATATGCAGGGACCACATTCATTAACTGCATATCTAATCCTTTTGTAATAACCAAATCGATTAAAAATATGAATGTGATTGCATTCATAACAAGGAAATATGTTTCCTCATAATTGCTCTCGGGTTTCTACAGGAAACCTTGTGTGACAAATTATACCGCACAATTTCATTTCGCATTACGCTTTCGCATAAATACTCATTTATGTCTGACAAATATTACACCCTTTGGTGTTTGGACAACAGGTCCAAATGCATCTCGCTTCACTAGCGAGTTTAATTCAGTTTTAATAACTGCTTTCCATTTTGGCCAATCATTTCTACGTCGACATTCTTCGACGATTTTTGGCTCACTTTCTTCATTACTTCTGGTAATATCAAGTGTTATCATATATGTTGTCGACAACAGTTTTATTTCTATCCATAAATTTTCCAGTACTTATGAAATGTATTGAGATCTCATTGTTCCTCTCCAGGGAAAAATATTTCATGAAACACCTCTACAGGAGGTTCCTCTTCAGGAGGTTTATACTCTTCAGGAGTTATACTCTTCAGGAGTTACCTCTTCAGGAGTTACACTCTTCAGGAGTTACCTCTTCAGGAGTTCCACTCTCCAGGAGTTACCTCTTCAGGAGGATTAGAAAATACGGTCTCTTCATGAGCACTGATTTTTTTTTTCTTATGCACCAATAGGTCTTCAACGCTTCAGGTGTATCTTAGACTCATTTATTGCTGTTTTAACAACTCGTCCTTCAGGGACTTCAATTCTTGCTTAAGCATTAACAGCATTAATATATGATTTTACAACACCTTTAGTGTTAGTAAATACATCATGTAATTGATTTGCAACACTTTGCAGATAGATAATCTTCTGAACTTCTGGTTCACATTTATTTGTAAGAGGATCAAATTTAAACAGGGCTTTATTATTTCAAGTAATTTATTGTCATGCTTCAGGCACCGATATTTCATTATTTCAAAACATGATGAAATATTAATAAGCTTATATATAAAAACTTAGTATAAGTAAATCAAGTGCTTGGCCGTACAACAGGTACGTGACTACTGTTAAGTCATATTACATCTATGACAAACATCTTCATCTTTTATGAAGAATTATTCTGAGGGCCTTTACCCTTCTCTGAGTTGGATCACTTCTGGTGATACGATATATTTTTATCATTTTTAGTGTTGTCGCTTTTGGGACTAACACTTCTATAGTTTTTCTACCACGTCTACGCCCTTAATTCCTTTGAAAGGATGCTCTGTTCACTTCTAGGAATAGTATAAATTCGATATTATTAATAGGACGTAACTGGTGTAACAAAAACTCATTATTTAGCTCAATCACTGGAAGACAAAACAAAAGTTCAGAATATTTGTTGAACTTTCACTCTCGATATTGCTACTGCAGGAGCACATTCGAGGTATGAAAAATAATGTCTTCTTTTATATATCATCATCAGTGACATTTTCACTGCAAAATTTTAATATTGAGCTGATTTTAAAGAGTGCAGAATATTCAATACCACTCTTAAAATCTTGCAACTTCAGGTGCAATAAATCATAATGATCTTTTGAGAGGATTACATCTTCTGGTGCTTATATCACTCTCTTAATTCATTTCACATAGTAAGATGATTTTTCATCATGAGATACACAGCACGGTCCTTCAGGGACACATGATTTTCTTCTATGATTGTATCTTTCAAGTTCATCATCATATCCAAATAGATCTCATCAAGGATCCTGGATAAATAACATTTTTCAGAAATGTCAATAGTAATAAATCTCAATATTTGACATTATATTACAAAAATAAATCTGTGAATTTAAGAAATATATTCACATTATCATGAGAATAAAAATACAATTTTATCAAGTAATATTCAGCAATATTACCTTTAATATTTATCTCAAGGACTGCAAATAATATATTGAAAAACTTACTTGAAGTAGAAGACCACTAGCTTCAGTATCGGTAGAACCTCGTGCTGATAACGTGTTATGAAACTAAAAAGAAAACTACTACTATTGCAAGAGAAATATAAAAGAAACTCTTAAGAACTGAAACTTTCTTTCTCTCCCTATATTTTCTTATGAATTTCATTACAACTGAAGCCCATATTTATAGGCGTTGAAATTACTATGTAAGTTACTATGCAAGTCACTATGCAAGTCACTATGCAGATTTTAAAATAATAGTGGTGGGGTCATTCACATAATTTTAGTGGTGGGACAGGGGGCGGCTGCCGTTTCGTTCGTTCATTACAATTCATAACATGTTTAGTATTATTGTAGTTTGGGATCCAAATTTCTGAACTTTGGCCAATCCAATATAAGCTTATTTAAGTTTCTATTAGTAAAATTCTTGGATTTGACTTTTTCTTATACATTTAGGCCTGCTTTGTTTACACAAACTATCTCATTTCATTATTATATTTTTTTAAATTTTTATACAAAATAAAATAAACAATTCAATTTTTTCAAACTTCAAAATAAATTTTTTAAATTTCAAAATAAAATTAATAATAAAAAATATTTTATAAAAATATTTTATTTTTAAATATTTTATATATTATTTTATCTAATCTCATCTTTAAAAATAAATCAGTCCTTAATTTGTGACGTACATTGGGCTATATATGGAACCATCCATGGGAATGAAACTCGGTGGTTGGACCGGCATAGCGTCCGTTCAGGCCCAAACATAAATTATGGTTAACGCACCTCTTGTCTCACCTTTAAAAACTAAACATCCAATCAGCCATGCTCGTTGCCACAACTTTTTTTCCCTAAGCAAGTATATTCATTACATTAGAAATATGATACATAAAGAAGGGGTGGAGTTTCCTGATAATTATTCGAAAATATCAAATAACAGTGCAAAGTAAGTAAAAAAAGAGAAAAAAATGCGAGTTTATTTGAGACAATTTTTTTGGTCTTTATTCATATTTCAAAAGACGTTATCTTATAAAAAGATGGATAAAAAAATATTTATTAAAAAATGAATAAAAGACCCTTTGTGTAACTCCCGACCCAAAGCCCTGCAGCCAGCCCTTGACCCATGCCCGGCCCAGCCCCAGCCCCAACCCTAGCCCACTGCCCGAACGGCGTCGTTTCACGCACGGTTTAAACCTACTGCCCCTTCTTCTTTCTTTTCTTTTCTTTTCTTTTCCTTTCTCTTCTTCCCTTCCCCTGCCCCGACGGTTTCACCTTCCCTGTTTTTGCGCAGCTCTCTATTTTCTCTCGCATCAAACCACGATCTCGGTGGTTATCCGTTTCAGATGAAAATCTCTCTCTCTCTCTCTCTTCTCTCTCTCTCTCTCTCCATACGGCGTTTTATCCCTTGCTTGGATCTCCTTCCTTCCGTAAATCCCCCCCCTCTGGTTTCAGTTTCGGCGCAGGAAATCACGGTAAGATTTTCTAATTTTCTTCCTACGTTTTCTTCTATCCATGGGTTCGGTTTGGTACTTGTAATCACTGAAAACTTGTGTATTTTCGGTAGGTGAAGTCGAGCGTGGAGAAGCCAGAAATTCCTTCCTTTAGTGCCCTATCTTCGTCCGGTTTGTCACTTCGTGTTGGTGCAAGACGTCGTTCATTTCAGGTAAGAATTTCTACCCTTTTTCTTGAAACCGATCGAAAGCTCGTACGCTTGGTTATGCATAGTATATATATATATATATTAGTTGGCGGTGGTTTTGGGATTTGGTGAACAGTTGCTGAATTTTGTGTGGGATGAGGAAAATTTGATTTATTTGAAACGTATATACCTCGGTTGAGTACTATTTTTATGCTGAAATATTTATGGAATATTTTTATCTATTTTCCGAATCCATCTTCGAAGTGATTTTTGGTGGATGTTCGAGGGATTCATTGTTAATTTTCTTTTGCTGTTTGGTGCTGCCGATGGGTTGTTTGGGATGTTTTGTGTGATATAAATGGTTAGGTTTCGTAATATTGAACGTATGGAAGACTATAAATTTTTGGGTTGGCTTTATCAGATAGATGCCTGAGATGAGTTGGTAGTGGGCTGGAATGATATTTTATGTATGGAGTACGCTGGTTTGCTGGTTAGAGTGGATTATGGAATTTCATGTTCTTGGTTGTGTTAAGTTAAATGTGTTTTGATTAAGAAGATAAATAGCAGTTGGTTGTGTGGATTTAAGGAGAAATTTCAGTGCACCTTAGAGTTTTTAAAATGATTAAAAATATTGGGTTTTTGTGCATCTTTGAGGACTGTCCAGTTTTGTAGTGGCTGATTGCTTGGGCTTGATATGCTAGAAATTTATGAATTTAGACAGGCATTGTAGTTAACTTATAATTTTTCAGATTTAGGCCTTTGGGGTGGTCATTAACATAAAGGAAATTATTTTCATGTATAGGTGACGAAACTCTTAGCGGTCAGACTCAAAGTTTTGATTTTTCGCTACAGGAGTCAGGTAAGCGGGGTTCGTATGCTCGGTTTTATACCAAAAGAGGACTGAGGTTGACTTTTGAAAATTTGTGCTTTTGTTAGTTATGAAATGAAAACTTGAGAAAAACCAACCTCAGTCGATTGTTTGCATTATTCATGAAGCTTATATGAAAGAAGGAAAAATATTTCTGTCATGCATTGTGTAGACATGAGCCTGCTTTTTGTCATGTTATTTTCTGAAATGTGAAAAAGAGTGTTTTTGTCTATCTGCGAAAAATTATGCCTTGATTGCGTTGATGACGTTTTATTTATATAAGCTTATTTCTGAAAATAGTTTGGAACTATGTGTCTTTAATAACTCTGAAAACCTTTGGCATGGTATTCTGGTTGGTATTTGACTCTATCTCTGCTTAACTCTGCTCTGCTCTGTATTTGCTCTATTTGGATTGGTACCAATTTCCTATCTCTGAGTGCACCCACTTTGGAAACAAAGTGGTTTATTGTGGGCTTTCTTATGTGCACACTCGGGGCTCCGAGAACGAATAAGGGAAAGTTCCACCTCTATCTCTGCCTGGTTTGGCCACCAGGATTTGCACAACTCTACCACGGGGGTTAAACATGGTCTTTGCTTTTTGAGATGCTCCATTTGATATAGTGAAAATACTCAGTTTTGTTATGCCAAAGTACTTTATGATTTAAATTGTCTTGAAAATCATTTGTTTCTTTTATGCATAATTATGTTTTGTTCCGTACTTTATTACTTGGTAAATGCTCATGTTTACACACTTGTATAGGTTTTTCGCTTACTGAGTTGTGGAAAAACTCACCCCCTTTATCTCATATATTTTTCAGATGATTTAGATGTTCCATCAGAGGACCAAGAGTAGAGTCTTGACCAAGTTATAAGCTGTTAGAGCCATAGGCTAGATGGGGGAAAACAATTAATTTTTTTATGTTGGGTTCTAGTTTCATTGGATTTTTAGAATGTTAGTTATTCTTTATTGTTAAGCTTTTTGGGAGAATGTGAACCCTCTCATTTATGATTTATTCATATTCTTTTATTTATGACTTGGTGGACATTGTTATATGGATTGGGATGTGAAAAATATTTTTTATTTGAACATGGTCGGAGACCTATTATTTGTAGTTGAGGATGGATTATACCAAACAGGTTGAGCTTTGTGACCCCCTACGAGCTCGGGGCGTTACAGTTGGTATCAGAGCGAAAGTTTAAGATTCTGCAGACTTATGCAATATGGTTCTAGGAATTTGAGGTCTAGAATTCGCCAACTTTAGGAATTTTTTGAGGTGTAGAATTATATAGGCTTGTGAGCTGATTTCATATTGTTGGAGAGTTAAGGGTTATATATATATGTGTGTCTTTTATTTTTGGTATCATGTGATCTTGTTTGTGGTGGGTACCTCTTTTGTTTGGGGAGTATTATATACTTTTGTTTTGACTACTAAGATTACCTGTAGATGTTCATTTTTAGCTAGTTGGTTATATGTTTTAGTGAACGATGTGTTTAATAGTCCAAGTGTTCTCAGGATGCCACCTCGACGTGAGCGAAGTGTGTCGAACTTGAATGCGGCCAGAAATGAAAGAGAAGCAAATCCAAGAGCTTCTGAAGTACTTCGAGCAGCAGCGCATCAGCTGATTGATGATCTCGCACAAAATTCATCCGGTCGTCACCGCACCACAAGTGAAAGGGGTTGCACTGTGGAAGATTTCAACAAGTTGCATCCCACGTCTTTTGATGGAAGAGGTGACCCGATACTGGCAGAGGATTGGGTACAGGATATTGAGGAGATACTTCGAGTCTTGCCTTGCACGGATGAGCAAAAGGTGGCGTTTGCTACATTCAAGCTGACCGGGGAGGCGAAAAGGTGGTGGATCTCTGAAAGGACTATCAGGGAAGCTGAAAAGACGGAAATAAAAAGTTGGTCGCTGTTCAAGGAAGTCTTCCTAGAGCGTTTCTTCCCAGTCTCAGTTAAGGAAGATAAAGCTATGGAATTTGCCACCTTAGTTCAGGGAGCGATGTCAGTACATCAATATGCAGCAAAATTTACCTAGCTGGCACGTTTTGCAGCATATTTGATTCCAGATGAAGAGAAGAAGTGTTGCAAATTTGAACAAGGGCTGAACGAGAAGCTTTTTGAGCGAGTAGTGGGCTTCCAAGTAAAAAAATTCACAGAATTGGTGAATAAGGCTACAGTGTTTGAAAGAAGCCTTCAAAGAAGTGCAATTTTATCTGATTAAAGGAAGAGGCCTATCTCATCTGGATACCATGCAGGCGTCAATCAAGGATCGTGGAAGAAGAAAAATGAAGGGGGTAGCTCAAGCAATAGGCCAGGCCAGAGTAATCGGCAGCCCTACCAGTGTAAGACATGTAACCAAGTGCATTCTGGAGAATGCAGAAGAGGGGCAAGACTATGTTTCCGTTGTGGCAAGTTAGAACACTACATCAGGAATTGCCCTCTGCAACCGGATAACAACAACGCGAGCATGTTGCCACCCCAGAGAAATGAAGTTACAGGACGAGGTAACAATCAGCGCCCTACTGCACCTGCTCGAGTCTTTGCATTGACACCAGGAGAGGCTGAAGGCAGGGATGATGTGATCACAGGTATTTTCGGTTCTCGTTTTCTTTTAGGATTAACTTGGTATTCAATGCGGATCTTTAATAGAAGGAGTATGTTTTTATTTTTATTTTGTGATCACAGGCATTCTTCCATTGTTTTCTAATGATGCTACTGTATTATTTGATTCTGGGGCAACGCATTTGTTGAACCTAAGGTTTCAAGTTTCGTGTAATTATAAATCTACACATGGATTTTGATGATAACAAATGAATTTAAAGAATAAAGAAGTTTCAAACTCAAGTTGTCCGCATAATAGAATCAAGCACATCAAGGAACCAAGCATGAGCAAGAAGGGAACAAGTTCACATTAAAGTCATAGAGTAATGTTATAAATCTTTTAAAAATTCGAAATTAGGATTAAGACTCAAAATTAATATTTTATCATAAAGCATTAAAATACATTTTCCACATGTGCATAAATATTTTAAAAATTAAATTTGAAAATTTTGAAAGATGATTGATTGTCATCTTTCACATGTGCATGACATGATTAAAGGTTTGAACTTTGAAAATATTAAGATGATTGATTGTCATCTTTCACATGTGCATGTTTTATTTGAATATTTTCAAAAGTGGTGGATACTTTTCTTGACTTATGCAAAATGTAGATGTCTTTATTTGAAAATTTTGAAAAGTAAAGTGTGCTCCTTTTGTCATATGCAAAAAGTAAAAAATTAAGTTTGAAATTTTTGAAAAGTAAAGTGTGCTCCTTTTGTCACATGCAAAAAGTAAAAAGATTAGGTTTGAAATTTTTGAAAAGTGAATGATGATATCTTTGACATGTGAATCTTTTTAAATTTGAATATGAAATCTCATATGCCTATAAATAGATCATTTGAGAGCTTTACATTCACAACACCAAGAGCATACAACATTCATTCAAAGCTTTCATTCTCTCTTCTCTAAGCATTGAGCTTTAATTCTTGTTTATTTTGAGAGATATAGTTTGTGCTGTATTGTTCTTATTTCACTCATTGAGGAGTATTTTCTGATAGCCTACCCGCTATCAATTCTTGTATCAGTAAAAGGGTGTGTATAACCCTTGTGCGTGTAGAAAGTGTTCTACACAGGGAATAGTTGAATCACCACGTGTAATGTGATTGCAAGTGTAGAGGGTGTTCTACACGGATCCTTTGTAGCGGTATTGTTCAAAGGTGTAATAGGTTTCTATCTCCACCTAAAAGAGATTGAATAGTGAATTCGGAATCCTCAAGGGGTAGCTTGAGGCGAGGACGTAGGCAGTGGGGCCGAACCTCGTTAACATACTGAGTTTGCTTCTCTCTTACCCTTACTCTTTATATTTATTGTTGTTTCATATTTTGTTTATATTTTATATTGTATATTTGATTTATAACTGTTATTTTTTTAAAAATACAACTCAATTAACCCCCCTCTTATGTTAGTCATCTGGGCAACAATTGGTATCAGAGCTAGAGCTCTGTTATAAGATTAACTATCTTTTGAGTTAAAATCTTATGGCTAACATTGCAGCTTCATTTGGTGAAGGTCAATCTAGCAGTCGGCCTCCACTCTTTTGTAGAGACAATTACTCATTCTGGAAAGTTAGAATGAGAATATTCCTTCAGACTCAAGGTCGAGAAATCTGGAAATGCATTGTAAATGGACCTTATATTCTAACAAAAGTGGTTGATGGAGTAAAAGTCAAAAAGGAAGAAGAAGAGTTTGATCGTGAAGACGATAGACTTTATACTTTGAATTTAACTGCTATGAATTTATTATATAAGGCTCTCAATGGTAATGAATTTAATAGAGTAATGACTTGCGCTACAGCAAAGGAAATTTGGGATAACTTGGAAGTTACTTATGAAGGAACTTCTCAAGTCAAGGAATAAAAAATTTATATTCTTACTCATGAATATGAAATGTTTAAAATGAATGATGATGAATCTATTTCTAGTATGCACACTCGTTTTACTAACATCATAAACAGCTTGACAGCTTTTGGAAAAGTTTATTCCAAAGTGGAGATAGTAAGAAAAATTCTCAACTCTCTACCAAAACGTTGGGAATCAAAAGTAACAGCGATTCTTGAAGCTAGAGACCTCAAGAAGCTCGAAGTAAATGAACTCATCGGGTCACTTATCACTCATGAGTACACATTGAAGAGAGGAGAAGAAGAAAGAAAGCCAAAGAAGAGCTTAGCACTTAAAGCTGTTCCACATAAAAGTGAAAGTGATGAAAATGAGGAAAATGACGACAAAGATGAAGAAGTTGCGATGATAACAAGAAGAATTCAGAGGTTCTTAAAGAAAAATAAAACTCCTTCAAGGAAATCCTTCAAAAAGTTTTCCAAGAAAGATTCAGGTAAAAATGACACTTTAATTTGTTATAAATACAATAAGCCTGGTCATATCAAGTCAGATTGTCCTCTGCTAAAGAAAGATCTAAACAAAGACAAAAAAGCAATGAAAGCTACATGGGATGATGATTCAAGTAGCTCAGATAGTGAAGCAAGCAATGGAGAAACAGCAAATCTTTGTCTTATGGCTAAAGATGACATTGAGGTAACAAATCTTGATAATATTGAAGATTCTTCATATGAAGAATTGCAAAATGTTTTAGAAGAGGTATATGAGGAATTTGAAAAATTGGGTATCAAGTATACTGCTTTGAAAAAGAAAAATTCTTTTTTAACAAACGAAATCGATATTTTAAGAAAAGAAAGTATTGTTTTGAAAGATGAAAATCTTGAGTTGAAGAAAAAGAAAACTGATTTAGAAAATATTATTGAAAACTTTACGAATGGAAAAAGAAATTTTGAAAAATTTCTTGGTAGTCAAAGATGCGTTTTTGACAAGGCAGGCTTGAGATATATGCCAAAACAAAAATACAAACCTTATAAAAACTTCTTTGATAATCCTTTTACATCAAAATCCAATATTCAAAATTCTTTTCATAAAAATAATTTTGTTAAAAAAGGATACTATTATAATCACTCAAGTTCTTCATATATGTCACATGCTATTTACAATTTTTGTAATAGAAATGGTCATAATTATCATGTTTGTCCTATTAGAAGAAAATATACAATGACTATTAGGGCCATATTGGTACCTAAAAATCTTGTTTATTCTAATACTAATAAATAAAGGACCCAAAGAACTTGGGTACCAAGAAAAATCATTTCAAATGTTTTTATAGGTATGCATGAAGTTCTCCACAAATAAAAATAAATGGTTTTTAGATAGTGGATGTTCAAGACACATGACGGGAGACAAGACTAAGTTCTTTGATCTTAGATCTAAAGAAGAAGGACACGTGACATTTGAAGACAACTCGAAAGGGAAGATCGTGGGAATAGGTAAAATTGGTAATGAGTCTTCTCTCATAATTGAAGATGTTCTACTTGTTGAAGGTCTAAAACATAATCTTTTGAGTATAAGTCAATTATGTGATAAAGGATTTACAGTTACTTTCAAAATGGATAAGTGCATTATTTTGAATGATCATGATTGTAATATTTGTTTTATTGCTTTTAGAAGCAATAATGTTTATACAATCGATTTTGAAGAAATTACCTCACAAGATGCTATTTGTTTTTCAGCTCAAAATGAAACTAATTGGTTATGGTATAGAAGACTAGGTCATGCCAACATGGAACTTATTTCCAAATTTTTAAAAAATAATCTTGTGAGAGGTTTACCAAAGGCAAATTTTCTTAAAGACAAAATTTGTGATGCATGCCAATTTGGTAAACAAACAAAAATTTCTTTTAAAATCAAGAAATATATTTCCACTACTAGACCACTGCAACTGATACACATGGATCTTTTTGGACCAAGTAGAGTTGCAAGTTTAGGAGGAAAATATTATGCATTTGTTATTGTTGATAATTTCTCTAGATATACTTGGGTTATCTTTCTTGCTCATAAAGATGAAGCACATAATGCCTTTACCAAGTTATGCAAGAGAATTCAAAATGAAAATGGTTATATTATTTCAAGTATCCGAAGTGATAGGGGAAAAGAGTTTGTTAATAAAAATATTGAAACATTTTGTGATGAAAATGGTTTTGTGCATAATTTTTCTGCTTCTTGAACTCCTCAACAAAATGGGTAGTAGAGAGAAAAAATAGATCTCTTCAAGATATGGCAAGAACAATGCTCAATGAGAACAACTTGCCTAGTTATTTTTGGGCCGAAGCGGTAATTACTGCATGTTATGTTATAAATAGAGTTATGTTAAGGTCCAAATTAGATAAAACCCCCTATGAGCTTTGGAATGAGAAAAAGCCCAACATTGGTTACTTTCATTTATTTGGATGCAAATGTTTTATTTTAAATGACAGGGATAATTTAGGCAAGTTTGATGCAAAATCTGATGAATGTATCTTTCTTGGGTATTCTACTAATAGTAAAGCTTATAGAGTATTCAATAAAAAGACTTTGACTGTACAAGAATCTATGTATGTAGTATTTGATGAATTTAATTCTCTACTCTCTAAGAAATCCATTGATGAAGAAACAAGAGGTATAAATAATACGGAAAGTCTCAATCTCAACAAAGAGAATACAATAGAGGAAGTCCAACATGGAGACATTAGGAAAGATCATCAAAATTTAATACAAGATGCAACCAAACAGTGAAAATTTGTGAAAGATCATCCAGTAAAACAAATTCTGGGAGAACCTTCACGAGGTGTAAGCACTCGATCATCTCTTAGAAATATTTGCAATCATACTGCTTTTCTATCTCAGATTGAACCTAAAAATATTGATGAAACACTTCTTGATGAATCTTGGATTCTAGCTATGCAAGAAGAGCTTAATCAATTTGAAAGAAATGATGTTTGGACACTTGTTCCTAGACCCAAAAATCATACTATTATTGGAACAAAATGGGTTTTTAGAAACAAGAAA
This sequence comes from Platycarya longipes, assembly GCA_036559045.1. Taxonomy (NCBI): domain Eukaryota; kingdom Viridiplantae; phylum Streptophyta; class Magnoliopsida; order Fagales; family Juglandaceae; genus Platycarya; species Platycarya longipes. Next base: position 48,472,671 of record CM071789.1, read on the forward strand.
GATGAGTCTGGAGTCATTACTAGAAATAAGGCTCGACTTGTAGCCCAAGGTTTCAATCAAGAAGAAGGAATCGATTATGATGAGACATATGCACCAGTTGCAAGATTAGAAGTTATTCGAATGCTACTTGTATATGCTTGTTATAAAGATTTCAAACTTTTTCAAATGGATGTTAAAAGTGCTTTCTTAAACGGTTTTATAAATGAAGAGGTATATGTTGAGCAACCTCCAGGTTTTGAAAATCATAATTCTCCAAATCATGTTTTCAAACTCACAAAAGCACTATATGGACTCAAACAAGCTCCTAGAGCGTGGTACGAGAGACTCAATGGTTTCTTGATTGAAAAAGGCTTTTCAAGAGGAAAAATTGATACAACTCTTTTCATTAAATACGAAAATGATAATATTCTTTTTATTCAGATTTATGTCGATGATATAATATTCGGTGCTACTAATGAAAATATGTACCAAGTTTTTGCTAAGACTATGCAGGAAGAATTTGAAATGAGCATGATGGGAGAGCTTACATTTTTTCTCGGATTGCAAATTAAGCAAGCAAAAAGTGAGACGTTCATCAATCAATCAAAATATATTAAGGAATTGCTGAAGGAGTTTGGGATGGAATGTACTAAGGAAACTGGAACACCAATGAGCCCATCCACTAAACTTGATAAAGATGAATCCAGTAAATTAGTTGATTCGAAAGTATATCGAGGTATAATTGGTAGTTTATTATATTTGACAGCCAGTATACCAGATATTATGTTTAGTGTGTGCTTATGTGCACGCTTTCAATCATCTCCAAAAGAATCACATTTAATTGCAGTTAAGCGCATTCTTAGATATCTTAGTGGTACAATTAATTTAGGGTTATGGTACCCTAAGCACACATCTTTCGATCTAATCAGCTACACAGATGCAGATTATGCTGGCTGTAAAATAGATCGAAAAAGCACTAGTGGAGCATGTCACTTCTTAAGCCATGCATTAGTTTCCTGATGTAGTAAAAAACAAAATTCTGTTGCACTATCTACTGCTGAGGTAGAATATGTTGCTGCGGGTAGTTGTTGTGCTCAAGTTCTTTATATGAAGCAACAACTTGAGGATTTTAAACTTATGTACAATCACATTCCAATCAAATGTGATAATACAAGTGCTATAAATCTTTCAAAGAATCCAATACAACATTCTCGGACCAAACATATTGAAATTAGATATCATTTTCTTAGAGATCATGTGCAGAAGGGCGATATTGTATTAGAATTTACTAGTACACATGATCAATTGACAGACATTTTCATAAAACCCTTACCAGAAGACAAACTATACATGATTAGAAGAAAAATAGGAATAATGCATGCCATGAATATCTGCTAGATACTTTTATTTCATTATCTTAAATGACCTACAGAAACTTGAGACGTTTAGCCTCATCATTCAAATGCATTTGCTCCTCATAAATCATCATGCCATCCTTGTCTAAAAGATTAGGCAATCGAAATGAAGAGGTAAGCAAGGATTTCCAATCCTTATTTTGTTGTTTTAACTCTACTATTTTTTTATTTGACTCATAAACAAGTCGTTGAAATACAGAGACATTCTCGCTAAGCTTCTCAATTTCGCGAGTTTTGGACTGCAACCGAGCAGAAAACGCGACGATGGATGATGAGTATCGAGTTTCGAGACCCACAAGCTCGTAAATGGCGTCATGATCTGATTTATTAGCTAAATCAGTCTCTTGTTGCTTCATGGCACCCACGACAGATGCAGAAATAAATTGAGACTGAGGTGAAGGATACCTCAAATCTTGATCAAGAGAAGCACTGAAGGGAAATCTACGAGCCATTGAAAATTGTAGAATGAGAATGCAAGCAAATTGCAAAGATGAGAAGAAAGCTTGATGCGAAATAGATAAAACTAAGGATTGCTCTTATAGAAACAGAAATAAGAACAAGACAAACTTACAAATCCTGATAATATCTCATTTTTCAGCAACATCAAGCGGATCAAATCTCTGCACCGAATTGTCAGAGCTACGCCTACAGCCTTTGCAGGTTTTGTCGAGCACGGGTGGTTTCAATTATTCAGCTCTTTACAAAATCTCCTTCCGCACCGAATTACCAGAACTAGGCCTCCAGCCTTTGCAGGTTTTGTCGAACACGTGTGACTACGCACCGAATTCTCTACAGTCTCTACTAACGCAGTGTTTAATTTGTCTATTGATTATTGTAGGAATATATCTTATTGAACTAATTATGATTCCTTTTTAATGATGCCAAAATGGGGAGAAGTTTTAGACTAGAACATTAACATTGTTTAAATTGCTAAACTTGTTATATATGCTTGGAATTATATTTATATTTTTGCTTGAAAAACTAACGCACATTCTCAGGGGGAGCTTAAGTATTAATATAGGTTTCAGGTTCTATCAAGCATTTGTCATCATCAAAAAGGGGGAGATTGTTGAACCTAAGGTTTCAAGTTTCGTGTAATTATAATTCTATACATGGATTTTGATGATAACAAATGAATTCAAAGAATAAAGGAGTTTCAAGCTCAAGTTGTCCACACAATAGAATCAAGCACATCAAGGAATTAAGCATGAGCAAGAAGGGAACAAGTTCACATTAAAGTCATAGAGTAATGTTGTAAATCTCTTAAAAATTCGAAATTAGGATTAAGGTTCAAAATTAATATTTTATCATAAAGCATTAAAATACATTTTCCACATGTGCATGAATATTTTGAAAATTAAATTTGAAAATTTTGAAAGATGATTGATTGTCATCTTTCACATGTGCATGACATGATTAAAGGTTTGAACTTTGAAAATATTAAGATGATTGATTGTCATCTTTCACATGTGCATGTTTTATTTGAATATTTTTAAAAGTGGTGGATGCTTTTCTTGACTTATGCAAAAGGTAGATGTCTTTATTTGAAAATTGTAAAGTGTGCTCCTTTTGTTATATGCAAAAAGTAAAAAATTAGGTTTGAAATTTTTGAAAAGTAAAGTGTGCTCCTTTTGTCACATGCAAAAGTAAAAAGATTAGGTTTGAAATTTTTGAAAAGTGAATGATGATGTCTTTGACATGTGAATCTTTTTAAATTTGAATATGAAGTCTCATATGCCTATAAATAGATCATTTGAGAGCTTCACATTCATAACACCAAGAGCATACAACATTCATTCAAAGCTTTCATTCTCTCTTCTCTAAGCATTGAGCCTTAATCCTTGTTCATTTTGAGAGATATAGTTTGTGCTGTATTGTTCTTATTTCACTCATTGAGGAGTGTTTTCTGATAGCCTACTCACTATTAATTCTTGTATCAGTAAAATGATGTGTATAACCCTTGTGCGTGTAGAAAGTGTTCTACACAGGAAATAGTTGAATCACCACGTGTAAGGTGATTGTAAGTGTAGAGGGTGTTCTACACGAATTTTTTGTAGCGGTGTTGTTCAAAGGTGTAATAGGTTTCTATTTCCACCTAAAGGAGATTGAATAGTGAATTCGAGGATCCTCAAGGGGTAGCTTGAGGCGAGGACGTAGGCAGTGGGGCCGAACCTCGTTAACATACTGAGTTTGCTTCTCTCTTACCCTTACTCTTTATATTTATTGCTGTTTCATATTTTGTTTATATTTTATATTGTATATTTGATTCATAATTGTTATTTATTTTTAAAATACAACTCAATTCACCCCCCTCTTGTGTTAGTCATCTGGGCAACAACATTCGTTTATTTATTTGAATTATGCTAAGTTTTGCACTTGGGAAGGTGAAAGGTTGGAGTATAGTCTAGTAGTCTCGACAACGACAGGAAATTCAGTATCTTGTCATAAAATTCTCCGTGGCTGCCCCATATCTGTTGAAGGAAGATTAATGCCAGCTGATCTTATAGTTTTTGATATGTTTGGATTCGATGTAATTTTGGGGATGAACTGGCTGGCTTCATACCATGCCAGTATTGACTGCTTTAAAAAGGAAGTAATCTTCAAGCCTCCTAAGGGAGGCGGAATTTGATTTGTGGGGTCGAAAGTGCGATCACATCCATCAGTCATATCAGCAGTTCATGTTGGAAAATTTTTGCGAGATGGTTGTCGAGGATTTTTGGCTTGTGTGATAGATACACCAAAGGAAGAGTTGAGTTTAGAAGAGATTCCTGTTGTGAGAGAATACCCGGAAGTGTTTCCTGAAGACTTGTCTGGTTTACCACCCGACCGAGAAGTAGAATTTGCGATTGATCTTGCTCCGGGCACGGCACCGTTGTCCAAGGCTCCCTATAGAATGGCGCCGTCAGAGCTCATCGAACTCAAAGAGCAGTTGCAAAACTTATTGGACAAGGGTTTTATCCGTCCCAGCGTGTCCCCATGGGGTGCTCCAGTTTTATTTGTGAAAAAGAAAGACAGAACAATGAGAATGTGCATCGACTATAGGGAACTCAACCGAGTAACTATCAAGAACAGATATCCCTTACCCCGTATAGAGGGCCTTTTTGATCAACTGTAAGGTGCACAAGTTTTCTCTAAGATTGATCTTCGGTCAGGGTATCACCAACTGAAGATCAAGGCAGAAGACGTATCTAAGACCGCTTTCAGAACCAGATACGGTCACTATGAGTTTTTGGTCATGCCTTTCGGCTTGACTAATGCTCCTGCGGTATTCATGAATTTAATGAATATAGTATTTCATGAATTCCTGGATAAATTTGTGGTCGTCTTCATTGATGACATCTTGATCTATTCTAAAAGTAAGGAGGAGCATGAGGAACACTTGAGGCTAGTACTCGGAACACTTAGGGAGGAAAAGTTGTTTGCTAAACTAAAGAAGTGTGACTTCTGGTTGGATTCAATTATATTTTTGGGGCATGTGGTTTCAAAAGAAGGTATTTCAGTGGACCCAGGGAAAGTGGAAGCAGTAGTTAACTGGCTGGCACAGAAGAATGTTCGTGAGGTTAGGAGTTTCTTGCGATTGGCGGGATACTATCGTCGATTCATTGAGGGTTTCTCTAAAATAGCAGTTCCTCTCACCACCCTTACCAGGAAGAATAACAGGTTTGAGTGGACAGAAAAATGTGAAGAAAGTTTTCAGACCTTGAAACAAAGACTTGTGACCGCCCCAGTTTTAACAGTTCCCACTGCGAGAGGTGGTTTTATGGTGTATAGTGATGCTTCAAGATTGGGTTTGGGGTGCGTATTAATGCAACACGGAAAGGTTATAGCTTACGCTTCTCGACAACTGAAAACTTATGAACAAAACTACCCCACTCATGATCTAGAGTTGGCAGTGGTGGGGCATTATCTATATGGGGAAAAGTACGAAATCTACACAGATCATAAAAGTTTGAAATATTTCTTCACTCAGAAAGAATTAAACATAAGACAGAGAAGATGGCTCAAGTTAATAAAGGATTACGATTGTACTATAAATTACCACCCAGGCAAAGCGAATGTTGTAGCCAATGCCTTAAGTAGGAAATCATTGAGTCCAGCAATGGCAACCCTTACCACCCAGCCCCAGTTGTTAATGGACTTAGAGAGGGCCGATATTGAGGTTATCACTAATGATACAAGCATTTTCGTGGCCAGTTTAATAGTGCAACCAGATTTGTTAGAGAGAATTAAAACAGCTCAAAAAGTGGATTCGGCGTTGATAAAGCTAGTTGAAGAAGTTAAAAACGGGGACAAAGCTGATTTTAGCATTTCTGAAGATGGAGTTTTGAGGTTTAGAGACAGATTGTGTGTGCCGGCAGATGATGCATTGAAGAAAATAATTCTTGAGGAGGCACACCGCTCTTTATACACAGTCCATCCAGGGAGTACCAAGATGTATTGGGACTTGAGAGAATCTTTTTGGTGGAACGGTATGAAGAGAGAAATTGCTAAGTTTGTAGAACAATGCCTAATATGTCAATAGGTAAAAGCAGAGCATCAGAGACTAGCATGATTGTTACAGCCATTGCAGATTCCAGAATGGAAGTGGGAGCATATATCCATGGATTTTGTGACAGGTCTACCGAGGGCTTTAAATGGACAAGATGCAATATGGGTGATCGTGGATCGCTTAACGAAGACTGCACGTTTTGTGCCCATTAAAGTTTCTTATAAATTGGAGAAACTAGTTGAACTGTACATACAAGAGATCGTGAGATTGCATGGGGTACCAGTGTCCATTGTGTCAGATAGAGACCCTCGTTTCACTTCTAGATTCTGGAGAAGTTTATAAGAGGCAATGGGTACTAAGTTAAACTTCAGTACGGCTTATCACCCTCAGACAGATGGGCAATCATAAAGGACTATTCAGATTTTAGAAGATATGTTGAGGGCATGTGTGATGGACTTTAAAGGAACTTGGATATGACACTTACCATTGGTGGAATTTGCTTATAATAACAGCTTCCAGACTAGTATTGGGATGGCACCGTATGAGGCTTTGTATGGCAGAAGGTGTAGGTCCCTTTATATTTGGATGAGGTTGGTGAAAGAAAAATACTGGGACTAGAGATCATTCAGAAAACCACAGAAAAGATTGACATCATTAGAGCTAGAATTACAGCAGCTCAGGGTCGACAAAAGAGCTATGCCGATAACCGACGTCGTCCACTAGAGTTTGAAGTTGGAAATGAAGTATTCTTGAAGATAGCACCAATGAAAGGGGTTATGAGATTTGGAAGTAAGGGCAAGTTGAGTCCTAGATATATTGGACCCTTTGAGATTCTAGAACGAGTTAGACCATTGGCATATAAGTTAGCACTTCCTCCAAATCTTGTGGGAGTGCATAATGTATTTCATGTGTCCATGTTGAGAAAGTATATTCCCGACCCAACTCACATCATTCATTATGAGCCGCTGCAGATTCAGGAAGATATGACATATATTGAAAAACCAGTGCGGATCTTGAAAAAGAAAGCACACACATTACGGACTCGTAACATCCCTATGGTTAAAGTGTTGTGGAGTAATCACACAAGCAGTGAAGCTTCCTGGGAACTCGAGGAGGAAATGCGAGAGAAATACCTACACCTCTTCAATGAAGATTTTGAGCTCTTGTAGTAATTTTCGAGAACGGAAATTTGTTTAAGGGGGAGAGGATGTAACGCTGGGCCCAAAGCCCTGCAGCCAGCCCTTGACCCACGCCCGGCCCAGCCCCAGCCCCAGCCCCAGCCCACTGCTCGAACGGCGTCGTTTCACGCACGGTTTAAACCTACCGCCCCTTCTTCTTTCTTTTCTTTTCTTTTCTTTTCTTTTCCTTTCTCTTCTTCCCTTCCCCTGCCTCGACGGTTTCACCTTCCTTGTTTTTGTGCAGCTCTCTATTTTCTCTCGCATCAAACCACGATCTCGGTGGTTATCCGTTTCAGATAAAAATCTCTCTCTCTCTCTCTCTCTCTCTCTCTCTCTATACGGCGTTTTATCCCTTGCTTGGATCTCCTTCCTTCCGTAAATCCCCCCCCTCTAGTTTCGGTTTCGGCGCAGGAAATCACGGTAAGATTTTCTAATTTTCTTCCTACGTTTTCTTCTATCCATGGGTTCGGTTTGGTACTTGTAATCACTGAAAACTTGTGTATTTTTGGTAGGTGAAGTCGAGCGTGGAGAAGCCAGAAATTCCTTCCTTTAGTGCCCTGCCTTCGTCCAGTTTGTCACTTCGTGTTGGTGCAAGCCATGGTTCATTTCAGGTAAGAATTTCTACCCTTTTTCTTGAGACCGATCGGAAGCTCGTACGCTTGGTTATGCATAGTATATATATATATATATATATATATATATTAGTTGGCGGTGGTTTTGGGATTTGGTGAACAGTTGTTGAATTTTGTGTGGGATGAGGAAAATTTGATTTATTTGAAACGTATATACCTCGGTTGAGTACTACATTTATGCTAAAATATTTATGGAATATTTTTATCTATTTTCTTAATCCATTTTCGAAGTGATTTTTGGTGGATGTTCGAGGGATTCATTGTTAATTTTCTTTTGCTGTTTGGTGCTGCTGATGGGTTGTTTGGGATGTTTTGTGTGATATAAATGGTTGGGTTTGGTAGTATTGAACGTATGGGAGACTATAAATTTTTAGGTTGGCTTTATCAGAGAGATGCCTGAGATGAGTTGGTAGTGGGCTGAAATGATATTTTATGTATGGAGTGCACTGGTTTGCTGGTTAGAGTGGATTATGGAATTTCATGTTCTTGGTTGTGTTAAGTTAAATGTGTTTTGATTAAGAAGATAAATAGTCGTTGGTTGTGTGGATTTAAGGAGAAATTTCAGTGCACCTTAGAGTTTTTAAAATGATTAAAAATATTGGGTTTTTGTGCATCTTTGGGGACTGTCCAGTTTTGTAGTGGCTGGTTGCTTGGGCTTGATATGCTAGAAATTTATGAATTTAGGTAGGCATTGTAGTTAACTTATAATTTTTCAGATTTAGGCCTTTGGGGTGGTCATTAATATAAAAGAAATTATTTTCATGTATAGGTGACGAAACTCTTAGCGGTCAGACTCAAAGTTTTGATTTTTCGCTACAAGAGTCAGGTAAGCATGGTTCGTATGTTCGGTTTTATACTAAAAGAGGACTGAGGTTGACTTTTGAAAATTTGTACTTTTGTTAGTTATGAAATGAAAACTTGAGAAATACCAACCTCAGTCGATTGTTGCCATTATTCATGAAGCTTATATGAAAGAAGGAAAAATATTTCTGTCATGCATTGTGTAGACATGAGCTTGCTTTTTGTCATGTTATTTTTTGAAATGTGAAAAAGAGTGTTTTTGTCTATCTGCGAAAAATTATGCCTTGATTGCGTTGATGACGTTTTATTTATATAAACTTATTTATGAAAATAGTTTGGAACTATGTGTCTTTAATAACTCTGAAAACCTTTGGCATAGTATTCTGGTTGGTATTTGACTCTATCTCTGCTTAGCTCTGTATTTGCTCTGTTTGGATTGGTACCAATTTCCTATCTTTGAGTGCACCCACTTTGGAAACAAAGTGGTTTATTGTGGGCTTTCCTATGTGCACACTCGGGGCTCCGAGAACGAATAAGGGAAAGTTCCACCTCTGTCTCTGCCTGGTTTGGCCACCGGGATTTGCACAACCCTACCACGGGGGTTAAACATGGTCTTTACTTTGTGAGATGTTCCATTTGATATAGTGAAAATACTCAGTTTTGTTATGCCAAAGTACTTTATGATTTAAATTGTCTTGAAAATCATTTGTTTCTTTTATGCATAATTATGTTTTGTTCCGTACTTTATTACTTGGTAAATGCTCATGTTTACACGCTTGTATAGGTTCTTCGCTTACTGAGTTGTGGAAAAACTCACCCCCATTATCTCATATATTTTTCAGATGATTTGGATGTTCCATCAGAGGACCAAGAGTAGAGTCTGGACCAAGTTTTAAGTTGTTAGAGCCACAGGCTAGATGGGGGAAAACAATTAATTTTTTTATGTTGGGTTCTAGTTTCATTGGATTTTTAGAATGTTAGTTATTCTTTATTGTTAAACTTTTTGGGAGAATGTGAACCCTCTCATTTATGATTTATTCATATTCTTTTATTTATGACTTGGTGGACATTGTTATATGGATTGGGATGTGAAAAATATTTTTTATTTGAACATGGTCGGAGACCTATTATTTGTAGTTGATGATGGATTATACCAAACAGGTTGAGTTTCGTGACCCCCTACGAGCTCGGGGCGTTACACTCTGCTGGAGACGATGATTTGCTACTGGAAGCAACAAGGATGACATGTGCATTGATACTTTTTGTCTGAAATAATTTGAAGGAGCGGACTCACCATCGCACGCGCCTATGAGAATTTCCTATTAGCGATTCGGCTCAGGCTGCTTCTATCCTGTTTTCTCGTATTTAATAATTTGTGATCGTGTTTGAGATTCTTGTGCCACCATAGAAAAATAGAGTCGTCCAAAAGAATTGAAGTCTCCAAAACTATTAGAGTCGCACTTGGCTCCAAGAAGAGTCTCAATCTGCGGCTACGTGTGACCAAAACGCACGACAAAAGTCTCGTGTGCGGTGGTCAACGAGGTTGAAATGGCAGCCCCCTACTGCAGAAATGAAAATAGTCGGGATTAAGAGAATTTAAGAGAGAGAGAGAGAGCGCTTTTCGCTGCCACCACTTGACCAAATCAAATCATGACTTTTATTTTATTTTTCAAATAATTTAACATGCATCTAGAACTATAAACGAGCCGAGTTTAAGCGAGTTGGAGTTGTGCGAACTCAGCCCGTTTACTACTTGAGTCGAGCTCGAGCTCGACCCGTTTAATTAATGGGCCCACAGTACTGTTCGAGCTCGGCTCATTTAGGTATACAGGAAGATCAAGCTCGACCTCGACCTGTTAGCGAGTCGAGCCCAAGTACGCACAACTCCATTACTAGGTTGGCCCCTTTACTAGGTTTTTCCTCCTTTTCTTCTTGATTTTCTCAATTTTTTTTAATTTTTCTAGAAATAGAACTTTGGGTTTTCGATCTACTGCTTGTCAACTTTCTCCGACTGCCATGTGCCCCTTTGTCAGACTCTCCTCCCGCCGATCCGTCGAGCGGTGAAAGCTTTTTACGCGCTACTTACAATGCACGTGAACCTCACGCGCCGTCGAGCCATGGGAAGTCTTCAACCTCCATGCGTGACAGTTTTGGGGTTAGCGGCTTCCGATGTTCAAGATCTGCATGCTCCTTTCTGATTTAGTGTGGTGTGTGTCCTACACGCGCCACCACTGTCGGTGGTGGTTTTTTGCCGGTGTATCGAATCTCCCTCAGCTTTTTTCTCTCATGTGTTCCTGCTTTTCTTAACTAGCGATCAATATGAAGTAGAAGTAATAACCTTTTTCGATCGAAACAAATCAACAAAATGTAGCGTTCGGCTATAGCTTTTAGTCGTAGGAAACTGCTTTTAAGTAGCTTTCCCTTGTGAAAATTAGGCTGGAGTCAATTTAATGGCTAGATAACTCGCTTTTTATTTTTAATTTTAGTATTGTTGTTTTTGTTTGTTTTGGGATGACTGTTGGAGACTTCCACCTCACTGAATATTGTGTTGTTGTAACCATGTAGTTTATTTATGAAATACTCTAACTTACCTTCAAAAAAAAAAAAGAAAAAACCTAGTGAAAGAACTAAAATTTAAATCTTTCTTGTTAGGTTATGTGCCGGATTGTCCAATGCTGACCAACCTAACAGGAAGAAAACTTCGAATTTGGATTTAAGTACTTATAATATTTTATAATATTTGTTAGTAATTGTAAAATAATTTATAAATAATAATAAAATAATTTAATTTAAGATGTTTTATTGGATTTTAAAAAATGAAAGAAAAGATAGAATAAGATTATTTTTTTGTATGATTTTTATTTTAAAATTTTAAAAAATTGTATTGTTTTTTGTATTTTGTTTAGAAGTTTTAGAAAATTGATTAGTTTTTGTGTTTGAATAACGATTAAGTAATAATTAAATAAAAATTTAAAAATTAAAAATTATTTTATTTGTGACTAACGTTTAAAAATAAAAATTATAAAGAATGGCCCATGGACCATGCGTACAAGGGCGGACCTATAGCTAAGGGTTGGGGGGCGCAAAATTTGAAAAAAAAATTATTATATAAATATATAATCTTTTTATATATAATTAAAATTACTCCCTCCAAAATTAAAAAAAAATAAAAAAATGTCTCCCAATACTTAAAAAATTATCATTTATTAATTTTTTGAGAAAAAAATTATCAAGAATTCCATTTCAAAAATAATAATAGATGAATTTTATTTTATGAAAGATCATCGTTGAGTATGTAAAAAAAAGTTTAAGTTTATTTATTTATTTTTTATTATTTTTTATTTTGGTAATGGTCTCTAGCTACTATTTTTTTTCTTTTTTTCCTAATTCAAAGAAAAAAAGAAAATAAATGAAGAAAGAAAAAATATAATTATTATTTTTATATAATTACATGCAAAAAATATATATTATTTATATTTACACATATTATACATTTTATTAATCGCATCCCCCAAACATCAAACCCTAATTCCATACTGCGTGCATGCGTAGGTCACATTCGAAGCCCAAAGAACTATCCGACCCTTAATACACGATAGGATACCAGAGCGGCACATATGTTTTCCCCCCATATTTTATTTTTCATATAAATTTCGCATGCATCGTCGGAGTGGCACCAGGGGCGGAACCGGGAAAACAAATTTGGAACAGGCAAAATTATATGAAAGGTTAAATAAGGGGGCAAAAATTAAATTTTTATTTCTAAATTTCTGTTATAAAAATAATTTTAAAAATAATAATTTTCCACTTTTAAAATTTATGACCATGGAGATGGGGCACCGCATCTGTAGAGCGCGTAGGTCAGACGGAAAAAAGTCGAAGCCTTTAAGAATTATCCAGCCCTTAATACACGATGAAATCGATGTGACATTTAAAGTTCAATCATCGGCGCAATGGAAGGCAGGAGAGAAATATCCAACATAATAATCCTCTCCTTGTGTAACTTTATTTCATCCATTTTGCTTTGATTTTATCACAGTTAATAATTGAATAAGCCAACAATAAAAAAATTAATCATACTTAAAAATATTTAAAATGAAAAAATTTTAATACAACAGTAATAATACTACATGATTGGCACGTACCTAAGGTCATTGATCATACTTATAAAGTCACGTCGACATCATCTACGGGGCGTCTCATGATATTATTATCAAATAAAAATAAAAATATAGATTAATTCATTAAGTTAAAATTATTGTATAAAAAAAAAAACAATATGAAAATTAATTATATCTTGTTCTGATTATTAGGGGCCTTTTAATTTTCAAATTAAAACGCGCGTATGGTTTTTTTTATCAACTTATATTTTTCCTAATTTTGTGACAAAATGATTGATAATTTTGTGACATTTCGACGATTCTTTTATATTAATTGACATAATATCCAAAAAAATTAATTTATTCTATATATAGTCTTTATTAAAAATTTTTTTTAATTTAATATTATTCTTTTATATTAATTGACATAAATTATGGTTAACGCATCTCTTGTCTCACCTCCAAAAACTAAACATCCAATCAGCCATGCTCGCTGCCACCACTTTTTTTTCCTAGGCAAGTATATTCATTACACTAGAAAGATGATATATGAAGAAGGGATGAAGTTTCTTGATAATTTTCCGAAAATATCAAATAACAGTGCAAAGTAAATAAAAATAGAGAAAAAAATGCGAGTTTATTTAAGACAAATTTTTTGGTCTTTATTCATATTTCAAAGGACATTATCTTATAAAAAGATGGATAAAAAATATTTATTAAAAAATGAATAAAAGACCCATTGCTGGAGACGATGATTTGCTACTAGAAGCAACAAGGATGTCATGTGCATTGATACTTTTTGTTTGAAATAATTTGAAGGAGCGGACTCACCGTCGCATGCACCTATGAGAATTTCCTATTAGCAATTCGGCTCAGGTTGCTTCTATCCTGTTTTCCCGTATTTAATAATTTGTGATCATGTTTGAGATTCTCGTGCCACCAGTGAAAAATAGATTCGTCCAAAAGAATTGAAGTCTCCAAAATTATTAGAGTCGCACATGGCTCCAAGAAGAGTCTCAATCTACGGCTACATGTGACCAAAACGCACGACAAAAGTCGCGTGTGCGATGGTCAACGTGGTTGAAGTGGTAGCCCCCTACTGTAGAAATGAAAATAGTCGGGATTAAAAGAATTTAAGAGAGAGAGAGAGAGAGAAAGAGATAGAGCTTTTCGTTGCCACCACTTGACCAAATCAAATCATGAAATTTTATTTTATTTTTCAAATAATTTCGCATGCATCTAGGACTATAAATGAGTCGAGTTTGAGTGAGTTGGAGTTGTGCGAACTCGGACCCGTTTATTACTCGAGTCGAGCTCGAGCTCGACTCGTTTAATTAATGGGCCCATAGTACTGTCTGAACTCAGCTCATTTAGGTATACAGGAAGATCGAGCTCGAGCTCGACCTATTAGCGAGTCGAGCCCAAGTATGCACAACTCCATTATTAGGTTGGCCCATTTATTAGGTTTTTCCTCGTTTTCTTCTTGATTTTCTCATTTTTTTTTTAGTTTTTCTAGAAATAGAACTTTGAGTTTTCGATTTACTACTTGTCAACTTTCTCTGACTGCCACGTGCCCCTTTGTCAGACTCTCCTCCCACCGATTTGTCGAGCGGTGAAAGCTTTTTATGTACTACTTACAGTGCATGTGAACCTCACGCGCCGTCGAGCCATAAGGAGTCTTCAGCTTCCATGCGTGACAGTTTTGGGTTAGCGGCTTCTGATGTTCAAGATCTGCATGCTCGTTTTTGATTTAGTGTGGTGTGTGTCCTACACGCGCCACCACTGTTGGTGGTGGTTTTTCGCCGGTATATCGAATCTGCCTCAGCTTTCTTCTCTCAGGTATTCCTGCTTTTCTTAACTAGCGATCAAAATGAAGTAGAAGTGATAATCTTTTTCGATCGGAACAAATCAACAAAATGCAGCGTTCGACTATAGCTTTTAGTCATAGGAAACTGCTTTTAAGTAGCTTCCCCTTGTAAGAATTGGGCTGGAGTCAATTTAATGGCTAGATAACTCGCTTTTTATTTTTAATTTTAGTATTGTTGTTTTTGTTTGTTTTGGGATGACTGTTGGGACTTCCACCTCACTGAATATTGTGTTGTTGTAACCATGTAGTTTATTTATGAAATACTCAAACTTACCTTCAAAAAAAAAAAAAAAATCTTAGTGAAAGAACTAAAATATAAGTCTTTTTTGTCAAGTTATGCGCCAGACTGTCCAACGCTAACCAACCTAATAGGAAGAAAACTTCGAATTTGGACTTAAGTACTTATAATATTTGAAAATATTTGTTACTAATTGTAAAATAATTTATAAATAATAATAAAATAATTTAATTTAAGATTTTTTCTAGATTTTAAAAAATGAAAGAAAACATAGAATAAAATTATTTTTTTGTATGATTTTTATTTTAAAATTTTAAAAAACTGTATTGTTTTTGTATTTTACTTAGAAGTTTGAGAAAATTGATTAGTTTTTGTGTTTGAATAATGATTAAGTAATAATTAAATAAAATATTAAAAATTAAAAATTATTTTATATGGGACTAACATTTAAAAATAAAAATTATAAAGAACGGCCCATGGCCCATGCGTAGGTCAGACGATAAACATTCGAAGCCCAAAGAACTATCCGACCCTTAATACACGATGGGATACCAGAGCGGCACATACGTTTTCCCCCCTTATTTTATTTTTCATATAAATTTCGCATGCATCGTCGGAGTGGCACCAGGGGCGGAACCGGGAGTACAAATTTGGGACAGGTAAAATTATATAAAAGGTAAAAATTAAATATTTATTTCTAATTTTCTCATATAAAAATAATTTTAAAAATAATAATTTTCCACTTTTAAAATTTACTACCATGGGGCACCGCATCTGTAGAGTGCGTAGGTCAGACGGTAAAAAGTCGAAGCCTTCAAGAGTTATCCAGCCCTTAATACACGATGAAATCGATGTGACATTAAATAGACAAGAAACTGTTGGAACTTTCTGGCTGAATTCGTTTTGTTTTTCTTTTTATTTTTAAAGTTCAATCATCGGCGCAATGGAAGGCAGGAGAGAAATATCCAACATAATAATCCTCTCCTTGTGTAACTTTATTTCATTCATTTTGCTTATCCATCGAGCTATGTAAAAAGTCATGTAGTTTCTTAACACTGGCTATTGACGAGTTATTCTATATATAGTCTTTATTTAGTTTTTTTTTTAATTTAATATTATTCTTTTCAAAATAATAATTTTTTTTCTTTTTATTTCCGTACATCAATAAATTACACATGCACTATCCATTTAAAATTACAAATAAAATTTCTCATCATTCACAAATGCACACAAAATGTTCCCAATGCTATACACGTGTCGACCACTATTGTTTATGTTTTTTTTTTTGTTATTCCATTTTTCAGCTATCTTTTATTTTTGTTTTTGTTTTTTGTTTTTTTTAAGTTTATACATTTAGGGTGCATTATTGTTTGTTTAATTAGTCAAAGTCATTATCACGACTATCCAATATTTCTTTCGGTTCTTAATTAATCTATCATTGGAATATAACAACAAAAAATCATGATAATCAATGTCGGAAGTTTTTCTTCGAAGTTGCCAGTTGGTGAGACTCGAGGGACAGAAAAATAGAGAGAAATTGAAATGAAGGTCACATTATTTATTGCTGGAACACCCAAGTCTTTGGAGTGCTACTCATTACGTCTTCCTCGATCGGCAGGACAGTGAGAAAGACAGAGATGATGGATATGGGTGCAACTACAGAAATGTTTTTGGTTTTGAAAGCAATATCCCTCTTTTTTGTTATAGCCACTACTGCTGTTCTTGGAGTTGGCAACTCAGAACTCGCTGCTGCAGGGAACAATATTATCGGTCGTGGTGGAAGAAAACTTGCTGAAATCCCAGGTATTTGAGTAGTACATATATATTCATCTTGAAGCTTGTGTTAATCTTAAATTATTTTATATTAATTGAGGCGGAAATGCAATATTGTTCCTACCTAGCTAGCTTATTTATGCCTTTTAAATTAAAAAAAAAATGAAATAAAAAGGAAATTTTTAGATGGCCATGAGATTTATACACATTTCTATTTTAATAGCTTATTTGATTTTTTGATCTTTTACTTTGAAACCTAATATTTCTTTTAATAATTTTCTTTACAAATTGATGTAAAGGATACATATATAGCTAAGATCGACATTAAAATTTAACCACTTTAATATGGTACTCAAGCATTTTCAAATATTTTCCAATATCGTCCTTAGACGGTATAGGAGAATCAGCAGACATCTTTTTTTCAAAAACTTTGAACAAACTTTGCTAACGTAACAAAATTTTCATCTTGATGCGCCATAAATTGAAGCTGTAATGTCCATCAAATTTCTCTACTTCAAATTTTGTTGTAGTCATCCCTTCAGATCTTCACATAGTCAAAACTCTGACGCCAGTTTGTTGGGAATAAGCCGGTAAACAAACAACAATAGATGAAGTAACGCAGCAGATGCAACAAGGATAAAATAAAACCAACAACACAGAACACACAGATATAAGTGGTTCGGCGGTTCGGCTCAAAACAAGCTTACGCCCACTGTAGGGTCGGTCTCAAACTTTCACTATTGAACAAAAATAGAGTACAGAGATTAAATCACAAGATTCTACAAAGAAATCACTTAGTCTCACGTGTATACACTCAACCTCACGTGTTTATTACTCAAGCTCTCAAAATACACTTTTTTCACAAAATAATAGAAGGCAACCGTCTGGAATGACGTTGAAATGAACATTGTTCCTTATATAAATGACTCTCGCTCGAGCGAGTCACTATTTAAAACAGCGCAAACCCAAGTGACAAAGAACATTAGCTCGAAATGAGACTTCGATCGAATGTTTAGGGTTGCATCTCGCTCAAGCCGAGCGAAGTCACTGCCTAGTACCTCGTGACTTCGCTCGACCTGGATGTCGAGCGAGAGTCTAGTGAACTCTCTGCCTAGTATCTCGTTCAAACTGGATGTCAACCGATGGTCGAGCGACCTCTTGGGTTGGAGTCTCGTTCAAGATAGATGTCGAATGAGAGTCAAGCGAATTTATGAGTTGAGTCTCGTTCGAGCTGGATGTCGAGCGAGCCTCGAGCGAGCATACACCTTTATTCAAACCACCTCCCAACGGGTCCCATACGAAACAATCACATACTTGACTGGGTTTATCCTTTGATAGAAAGGGCAGATATTCAAAACGTTGTTGATCCAAGACTAAAAGGAGAATTCAACACCACTTCTGCCTGGAAAATTATGGAAATAGCTATGTCGTGCGCACTTCCGGTTGCAATCCAAAGGCTAGACATGAGTCATGTATTGGCAGAACTAAAAGAATGTTTGGCTCTGGTATTGACTCGTGAAAGAAATCAAAGGATGACAATTGAGTGTGGAACTTCAAGCATGCCACACAACACATTCCATTTGGAGCTAGATTCAGAAAGTGCTCGAGTGGCTAGATAGTTTTACTGAACAAACCACTCCCAAAAGTTCCTTCAATGCAATATGACAAGTGATCTGTTTGTAGACCACCTTATTATATCCTTGTTTCATGGGTATCTTTTTTACAATCAAGTATGAGACCGAATACTATTAGCATTTCAACAGCTTTCTAGGTTTTGTTGGACTTAAAAAGTATAATGATTATTAGTTTGTATTCTAGATGTGTTTGAAACATTGTTTGAAAATCCATGTATGCTAATCTACATGATGCAAAGGAAGCTAAATAGACTTTATGCAACAATATTAAGGGAACAATTAATCAACATCAATTCAAGTCAAATTGTTTTCTTGTAGTTTACGTACTCCTAAAACAGATCATTTTCATCTTTGTGGAGGTATGGAAAACTTTTTTCCTCCGTTAATATTTGGAGTTTGTTTTTAATTGTATACATTATGGGAACATTAGGATGCTTTGATGTGATATCTCTTACAATTTTTAATGCAGTTTTTACAAAGAGATCAACATAATCAATCTTACAATCATGGGGACTAAAGTTGGATTAAAAAACAGAGAGCAATTTCATTTTGAGACAAACCATACAGACTAATAAAATAAAATTGATAAGAAAATAGTACAACATATCTATATATATATTGATAATAACCTGGCATGAAATTTGTGGGAAATATTTTTAAAATAATTATATTTTAGTACAACATATATATATATATATATATATATATATATATTGAGACAAACCATATAGACTAGTGCATTGCATTTGCATTGGTGCCCTTAATTAATTGACCCAAAGGGCACGCCTGTTGGGATTTGAATAGTGCCAACCGTTTTGCAAAGGTGCATGTACTTATTCAGAACCGATTTTAGTCCAACCAAAAGTTATAATTCGTTGATGTCCTTTAGAAATTATATACTCTTTAGCTTATAAATAAAAAAAATCATATTTCTCTTTCTCCTAAAAAGTATTCAAATACTATTTAGCTTATTTGTGCCTTTTATTTTAAAAAAATGAAATCAAAATATTGTTCCTACAAAGTTTTCAGACTTTCAAATAAAATATAAAAAAATCAATAATATTTTTTTTTTTCAAATTTCAAAATAAAATTAGATTAAAAAAAATTATATTCAAACAACTTTTTTATTTTATAATATTTTTTCAATTTCTTTTCTCATTTTTTCAAAATCTAATAAAATATTTTTAGCTCAAATCATTTTACTATTATTATTCTGTTCATGACAGATATTTTGAGATATTATTGGCATAAAAAAAAACCCCTAATTCATTTTTTTCTTTGTCAAGGTTTCATCAGCATTGATTGCGGAAGTAATGAAGATTACATTGACAATAGAACGGGTATTCCTTACGTGACAGATAAAGGATATACAGATACTGGAGTATCTGAGACAGCATCCTCTTATTTACCTGCAGAATACGGACGATTGTTTGAGAACTTAAGAAGTTTTCCTCAAGGAAAAAGGAATTGTTACAGCATGAGACCGGATCAAGGTAAAAACAATAAGTTCCTGATCAGAGCTATATTCTTGTATGGCAATTACGATGGCAAAAACCAAGTCCCAGAATTCGACTTATATCTTGGGGTCAATAAATGGACAACAGTGAATATGGATAGGGAATATGAGATTATTCACCAAATCTCAACGAATTACATCGATGTGTGTCTTGTCAACACTGGCAAAGGTGTACCTTTCATTTCAGCATTGGAACTACGACGTTTGGATAATTCCATATATCCGATCACTGCGGGTGGGGCACTTGCTCTGCATTCCCGAGGGGACGTTGGTAACACTGCCTCTGGACCGGCCATTAGGTGAATTTGCATCCTTGTGAGCTATAAATTATATAGAGTAAATATATGAGATTTCGATATTAGGATTCCTTTACGCCCACACGAGAGTTTTTAAATAAAAAATGTAAAAAAATCATCTATATTTTATTTTTATACATTTTTTTATTGATTTTGTTAAAAAAAAAATTAAAATGTAAAAATGTGTAAAAACATTTTATACTATAGGGGCACAAAGAGCTCCAATATCAAGGCCCCATAGAATTGCCCAATTATACATAGAGTGATTAATTATAATATGAGTAATTTTGTTCATCACCTCATATCATATATTTAATATATTTTAAAATTATTTATTATTATTTTTTAATTTAAATTTTATTTTGTTCTCATTAAACTAATTGAGTTATTTTACTTAATCATTTTTGTTCTGACGAGAGTGTAAAAACATTTGCGCCAATTTAGATATCCAGACGATGTATATGATCGCATCTGGCCTGCTGCACGTTATCGACAAGATTGGATCCCACTTTCGTCCAGCTCCACCATAAACACCCACACCACTGATAATGCTTATGAAATACCAGCTCAAGTGTTAAGGACGGCTTCCAAAACACCCAACGCGAGCATTCCATTGCAAGTTTACTGGACCGCAGAAGACACACTTTCTAAATATTATGTCTACCTTCACTTTGCTGAGATAGAGAAACTTGAACCTGGCCACCAGAGGGAATTCACAATTGCCTTGAACGGTGAGCGCATTCTCACTGAATCTATTAAACTTGATTATCTAAATCCACTCACAATAGTCCAAGATGATCCCCTAATTAGTGGTGGTGGCGGGACACTCAACTTCTCAATAAAAGCGGCTCAAGGAACTACGATTCCTCCAATCCTCAACGCCGGTGAGACTTATTTGTTCCTAGAGCTACCAAATAAATCGACTGCCCCAGACGATGGTATGCTTTCTTTCTTCTCTTTTAATTTTCCTAATTGTCTGGAGATTATAGCCATGGCATGGGTTTGGTTGCACACTATTATACTTTTTCGGTACTTCTTTATGTTTTTTTTTTTTTTTTCATCTCAAGTTCTCCCTCCTCTGTCTCTCCCACTTTATATTTTTCCACCATCTTCTATTGATTCTTGTTTTTCCATCAAAACTTAAGTTACTGCTATGCTGGATATCAAGACCCAGTACAGCGTGACTAGAAACTGGCAAGGCGATCCGTGTGTCCCAAGTGATTACGTATGGGAAGGTTTAAACTGTAATAATGGCAATCCTCCAAGGATCATCTCATTGTGAGTGCACTTCCGAAACATTAAACTTCTGTCGATGCATGCTGAAACGCTGTGCGACTTTCATTTTGACCAAACTTCAAACAGATAGTGACTCCCTACTTATTGCATCACTATTTTTTTTTTTTTTTTTCTGGATTGCAACTTACCTTTGAACGTGATTGGCAATAACTTTTCCATGTTTCATAATTACAAGCAGGAATTTGAGCTCAAGCAACTTAACAGGGGAAATTGCAACTTCATTTTCTAAACTCGAACTAATGCAGTCCTTGTGAGTCTTATTTCAACTGCGATAGATATTTAATTGACTTTCAATTTCTTAACACCAGTGCTCGCCAGCTTGAGATTGCCAATTGGCAGATGGACCCCTGATTGCTGTAGATGTTAATAATTGGAGAGAAAAGATTGATTTTCAAGGAAAAAAAAAACAATTGTTTAGCCTTAATGAACTAATACTCTTATCCACAATTTGTCGTTCTTTTTCAGGGATTTGTCATTTAATGAATTAACTGGGCCACTGCTTGAAGTTTTGGAACAGCTACCTAATTTGAAAACCTTGTAAGTTGTAAGCTCTGATCTAGGTGTTTTCGAACATGACATTCAGGGAAGAAATTGAAATGATATGCCGAACTATCTTTGCAGGGATTTAAGAGGAAACAAGCTCACAGGTTCAGTTCCTGAGGCTCTTCTGGAAAAGTCGAGCCATGGAAAATTGGACCTGAGGTTAGGCTATCTTCCTACATACCACCAATATTCTTTTCTCTATCTCCTTATTAATGCTAATTTCACTTACTCATGTTTTTGTACATAATAAATGCTACAAAAAGTAAACGTTCATTTCTTCACTGTAAGAAAAAATTATATTCCCAACTGTAATTTTTTTTGCAAGACAGATGGCATCATCTAAAATATTATAACTAACCAACCCTATCATCTTACCTTGATGCACTTTACACAAGGGTTGATGCAAATCCGGATCTTTGCCCATACACTCCATGTAAGGGAAAGAAGAAAAAGGAGTTTGTCATTCCAGTTCTTGCAGCATCTATAACAGCAGTCTTAGTCCTTCTCTTCATCGTTGGTGCCATTGCCATAAATAGAAGGAAAAGAGGATCAGGTAGTTCATTCTTTATTTTCTGCTTCTGCAGTTGTTATCACAGTTTATATAGGTGAGCTTGCTTACAAAGATATAGCACTCGATGGAAATTGTCCTTAATTTATTTTGATACACCGGGGTCTTTGATAATTAAGTTGTAAAAAAAACTATAGAAGGAAATAAAAAAAGAACACGATCATAGATTGAAAATGCAAGTGATCGATAAAGGAATTACATTAGTGGAAGACAATGATGGGTGAAAGTGATGAACGCGCTCATTCTACATCAATTCTCACCACAAACATGTTTACACCAAGTCAGAAAAATGTGTCCTTCTAGATTGGCTTCCTGATGCCCTTTCTTGCTCAAGCATTAAGATAATATTAAAAATAAAGAGTTTCATCCTCCCATTCATACCATACAACCACTGCAACTCAATTCCCTGCTATTTTGTAAAATCAAGTATCTCCAAATTCTTCAATAAGTGGGACACCACTTTGTACCATCCTGAGGCTGACCTTGAAAAAGGATCTAACACATCCTAACATAGACAACAATGAAATTCAGGACTTCTTCTAGCATTGCTCACTGTCAACTATAATGCAGAAACCTAAGTTCAGCACGCTATAATATCACTGCATATGGGATTTGGTTGTACAAGCAAGGGTTAATGTGCATTCCCCTTTAGGATAAGTGGACATCAGATTAATTGTAGTAACAAGCATGAGAGATTTAAAACATAAATTAAGCACATGACAATACAAGCTGCAAACTTATTTTTAGCAGATGTGAATGTTTCAATTTTGATAATCTTTCTTGTTGTAGACATGGTTACCAAATCCAGCATCAAATCAAAGAATCGACAATATAGCTACTCTGAAGTTGTCAAGATAACCAATAACTTCAAACACATCATTGGCAAAGGAGGATTTGGAAACGTGTACCTCGGCAAATTGAAAGATGGAATTCAAGTTGCTGTTAAGCTTCTCTCTCCTTCATCAAACCAAGGGTACAAGGAATTTAGAGCGGAGGTTAGTTGGAACAGAAGCCAATGTTTGGTATTACTTGAATGTTTTGAAGACTACAATTTCACGCAACTAAACCATGGAACTCCATTTTGAAACGCAGGCACAGCTCTTAATGGTAGTTCATCATGGAAACTTGGTTACTCTTGCTGGATACTGTGATGACGGTGAAAACAAGGCGCTCATATACGAGTATATGGCTAACGGGAATCTGCAGCAGCATTTATCAGGTATTTGCAATCTCGTTTTCAAAGGCTCCTCTCATCCTATGAGTCGCTAGCTATATGTTACCTTCATCAATCAAAAGTACATCATAGGTTGGCTTCTAGTTAGAGCAAGCTAGCTGCCAAAGTGCAGATCATATCTGCATGTTTCACAGAAATTCAACGGACATTGTTATTTTCTTGCATGAATGTAAAAACCTGGGCTATTTTTGCTGCAGTGACAAACCCAAATGTCTTAACATGGAATGAGCGACTTTGTATTGCAGTGGACGCAGCACACGGTTTGAAAACAAATTAACCCCTTAATTTTTTATCTTCTTTCGATTTTTTTTTTTTCGTTTGCTTAAATAAGTCAACATTGTTTACTGGTGGAGTTACAGGGTTGGAGTATCTACATAATGGTTGCAAGCCAGCAATTATCCACAGAGATTTGAAACCGTCCAATATCCTACTAAACGAATACATGCAAGCCAAGATAGCTGATTTTGGGCTTTCTAGAGCCTTTGCCAGCGAAAGTGATTCCCATGTGTCAACTTGCCCAGCTGGCACTTTGGGATACGTAGATCCAGAGTAAGTGTTTAGATCCTACTGAATTTTGCATAGCTCTTTTTCTCCTTATAGTACTAGCAATGAATTCATCAAAATTTTTCTTTAAAAAGTACAAGTTTGCACATATATAAAAAAATGTACACGTTTGATGGATCACTATGCAAAAGCTAAATAAAAAGTACTTTTATTCCCTTCTCTCCACTTTATTTTCCTCAAATTTGATCAAATATGATGAAATTTTTTTAATATGTGTGCAAATTTATAATTTTTGAAAGAAAATTTGAATGGATCCATTACTAGTATTCTTATACTGTAATGAATTATAATGTCCAAAGTTTTTGTCCTTTTTCTACTACCTAAATATGTTTTTTCCATGAGCATCCAAAATCTCCAAAATGTATTCCCTACCCTTAATTCAACGTGAGAGTTGTGTAAATTGGACACCCTCGCTTTATTCACCAGTGTAAGTTGTCTAAATTTTTAGGATGCCTGCTGCTATTACTCAAACAAGGTTCAAGAAATCAATCATTATTATAAGTAATAATTTGAAGCTTTAAGTCCGTATTTGGGTTTCTTATACTGTTCTAGTGTCACTCATCTGTGTTTTACTTGCAGAATTCAAACATCTGGGAACTTCAATAAGAAAAGTGACGTCTATAGCTTTGGGATTATTTTGTTTGAGCTTATTACTGGTCGCCCTGCAATAATAAGAGGTCCTATGCGAAACAATCACATACTTGATTGGGTTTATCCTTTGATTGAAAGGGCAGATATTCAAAATGTTGTTGATCCAAGACTAGAAGGAGAATTCAACACCACTTCTGCCTGGAAAGTTGTGGAAATAGCCATGTCATGCGCATTGCCGGTTGCAATCCAAAGGCCAGACATGAGTGAGGTATTGACTGAACTAAAGGAATGTTTGGGTCTGGTATTGACTCGTGCAAGAAATCAAAGGATGACAACTAAGTGCGGAACTCCAAGCATGCCACACAACGCGTTCCATTTGGAGCTAGATTCAGAAATAGCTCCCGTCGCTAGATAGTTTTACTGAACAAACTATGCTCAAAAGTTCCTTGTATGCAATGTGACAAGTCTGTTTGAAGCCTTATTATATCCTTGTTTCATATGCGTATCCTTTTTACAATCAAGTATGAGACCGAATACCATTTTACATTTCAACAGCTTTCTAGGTTCTGTTGGACTTATAATGTATAACGATTAATTACTAGTTTGTATTTTGGATGTGCTGACAGTTTTTTAACCCTTGTTTAGTCTAAAACATTGTTTCAAAATCCATAGATGCTATTCTACATGATGCAGAGGAAGTTTAGTCCATTTTGTGAAAAAAAATGTTAAGTGAAATGTTAATATATAAAATATATAATAAAATCCATCTATTCATATTAATTTTTCAAACAAGTGGTGATTGTATTTGGTATCAAAACAGAGGTTTTGAGTTCAAATCCTGACTTTATGTTTGTATCTTATTTAATTAAATATATCATGTGTTATGCCACCCATTGAGAAATTGTTAAATCCACATATGAGGAAAGTATTAAAATATAAAATAAATAATAAAATTTACATTTCCAATTTTTCTCGAAAGTTTAAGTTTTTAAGATAAGTAGTGGTTTTATATGATATTAGAGCAAATGTTTTGAGTTTAAACATTAACTTTACACTTTAACATATTAAATTAAATATTTTACTTGTTGAGCCATTCAACGAGAGAGAGTCTGACCCACACATAAAAGTGTTAATATATAAAAATAAAAATGCAAATCTACTCGATGTGAACCATTCAATTTTCATATCCAGCTTCAGAAAATAAAAATGAAAATGATGTATCTGCCAGGTATGAAATTAGGAAATAATTATCCACCCTTGTTTTTATATCTTGAAACCTAGTAACTGAGGATAATGAAACATACTCACCTGAAATCTGAGTTTTTGGTGGCAAAAATGGACTAGAATTCCCAGCTGATATTCCCACCACGAAACTAAAAACTCCAGCTTATTATGTTTTTTCTTGCAGACTTTCCCATTGTAATATTCTCATATTATTTGGAACCGTTAACCCTCCCCCTACATTTTCAGCCAAAAAGACCAATAAATAGGAGAGAGAGAAGAAACAGAGAGATATTGTTAGTCAAATTATATACTCGAGCAACCAAACTAATGGTCAAGGAAATCAGCTAGTAAGGCCCGTAGGAAAAGAAATGAATTGTGAATACATGATGCAGCAATGATGATGTGTTTGTAGCCAACAAAGGCCTCGGAGTGATCCGGGGGTATAAAGAAGCATGGACTACTCGCAAGTGATCCCAAGTGTGGGCATGGATTAGCTAGGGATAATGTTGGAATATCACGCTGTGCAGGAAGTCGACTTACATCGTCGAATGGGAATCAGACAATTTGAGTACTTGATTTTTAGATGAACATTAGTACACCTCAAAAAAATAACAAGCATCTTCTCAGCAGCCAGGAATACTCAAAAAAATATATTTTTCAAGATTAAAAGTGTTGTTGAACCCAAGGTTTCAAGCTTCGTGTAATTATAAATCTACACATGGATTTTGATGATTACAAATGAATTCAAAGAATAAAGGAGTCTCAAGCTCAAGTTATCCACATAATAGAATCAAGCACATCAAGGAACCAAGCATGAGCAAGAAGGGAACAAGTTTACATTAAAATCATAGAGTAATGTTGTAAATCTCTTAAAAATTCGAAATTAGGATTAAGGCTCAAAATTAATATTTTATCATAAAGCATTAAAATATATTTTCCACATGTGCATGAATATTTTGGAAATTAAATTTGAAAATTTTGAAAGATGATTGATTGTCATCTTTCACATGTGCATGATATGATTAAATGTTTAAATTTTGAAAATATTAAGATGATTGATTGTCATCTTTCACATGTGCATGTTTTATTTGAATATTTTCAAAAATGATGGATGCTTTTCTTGACTTATGCAAAAGATAGATGTCTTTAGTTGAAAATTTTGAAAAGTAAAGTGTGCTCCTTTTGTCATATGCAAAAAGTAAAATATTAAGTTTGAAATTTTTGAAAAGTAAAATGTGCTCATTTTGTCATATGCAAAAAGTAAAAAGATTAGATTTGAAATTTTTGAAAAGTGAATGATGATGTCTTTGATATGGGAATCTTTTCAAATTTAAAATTGAAGACTCATTTGCCTATAAATAGCTCACTTGAGTTTTGCAAAAATCACAACAAGAGCTTACACATCTATTATTAAGTTTTGCATCATTCTTTCAAAGCTCTTATTCTCTCTTTTCTAAAGTTTTGAGCCTTAATTCTTGTTCTTGTTGAGAGAGATATAGGTTGTGCTGTATTATTTCTATCTCACTCGTTGAGGAGTGTACTTTGATAATCTACCCACTATCAACTCTTGTATTTGTAAGAGGGTGCGTATAACCCTTGTGTGTGTAGAAGGTGTTCTACACGGGAAATAGTTAAATCACCAAGTGTGAGGTGATTGGAAGTGTAGAGGGTGTTCTACACGGATTCTTTGGAGCGGTGCTGCTCAAAAGTGTAATAGATTTCTATCTCCACTTAAAGGAGATTGACTAGTGAATTCGGGATCCTCAAGGGGTAGCTTGAGGCGAGGACGTAGGCAGTGGGGCTAAACCTCGTAAAAATACTGAGTTTGCTTTCTCTTACCCTACTATTTACATTTCTTACTGCTTTACATTTTGTTTATATTTTATATTGTGTATTTGATTAATAAGTGTTAATTTTTATAATATAACCCAATTCACCCCCCCTCTTGTGTTAGTCATCTGGGCAACAATTGGTATCAGAGCTAGAACTCTGTTATAAGATTAACTATCTTTTGAGTTAAGATCTTATGGCTAACATTGCAGCTTCATTTGGTGAAGGTCAATCTAGCAGTCGGCCTCCACTCTTTTGCGGAGACAATTACTCATTCTGGAAAGTTAGAATGAGAATATTCCTTCAGGCTCAAGGTCGATAAATCTGGAAATGCATTGTAAATGGACCTTATATTCCAACAAAAGTGGTTGATGGAGTAAAGGTCAAAAAGGAAGAAGAAGAGTTTGATCGTGAAGACGATAGACTTTATACTTTGAATTTAACTGCTATGAATTTATTATATAATGCTCTCAATAGTAATGAGTTTAATAGAGTAATGACTTGTGCTACAGCAAAGAAAATTTGGGATAACTTGGAAGTTACTTATGAAGGAACTTCTCAAGTCAAGGAATCAAAAATTTATATTCTTACTCATGAATATGAAATGTTTAAGATGAATGATGATGAATCTATTTCTAGTATGCACACTCGTTTTACTAATATTATAAACAGCTTGACAGCTCTTGGCAAAATTTATTCCAAAGTGGAGATAGTAAGAAAAATTCTCAACTCTCTACCAAAACGTTGGGAATCTTAAGTGACAGCGATTCTTGAAGCTAGAGACCTCAAGAAGCTCGAAGTGAATGAACTCATCGGGTCACTTATCACCCATGAGTACACATTGAAAAGAGGAGAAGAAGAAGGAAAGCAAAAAAAGAGCTTGGCACTTAAAGTCGTTCCTCATGAAAGTGAAAGCGAAGAAGATGAAGAAAGCGATGACGAAGAGATTGCAATGATCACAAGAAGATTTAAGAGATTCTTGAAAAATAAAGCTCCTCCAAGGAAACCTTTCAAAAAATCTTCCAACAAAGATACATGTAAAAATGATTCATTAATTTATTATAAATGTAAAAAGTCAGGACATATCAAGGCAGATTGTCCCCTGATAAAGAAAGATCGAAACAAAGGCAAAAAAGCAATGAAAGCTACATGGGATGATGATTCAAGTAGCTCAGATAGTGAAGTAAGCAATGGAGAATCAGCAAATCTTTGTCTTATGGCTAAAGATGACATTGAGGTAACAAATCTTGATAATATTGAAAATCCTTCCTATGAAGAATTGCAAAATGTTTTAGAAGAGGTATATGAGGAATTTGAAAAATTGGGTATCAAGTATACTGTTTTGAAAAAGAAAAATTCTTCTTTAACAAACGAAATTGATATTTTAAGAAAAGAAAGTATTGTTTTGAAAGATGAAAATCTTGAGTTGAAGAAAAAGAAAACTGATTTAGAAAATATTATTGAAAACTTTACAAATGGAAAAAGAAATTTTGAAAAATTTCTTGATAGTCAAAGATGTGTTTTTGACAAGGTAGGCTTGGGATATATGCCAAAACAAAAATACAAATCTTATAAAAACTTCTTTGATAATCCTTCTACATCAAAGTCCAATATTCAAAATTCTTTTCATAAAAATAATTTTGTTAAAAAAGGATACTATTATAATCACTCAAGTTCTTCATATATGTCACATGCTATTTGCAATTTTTGTAATAGAAATGGTCATAATTATCTTGCTTGTCCTATTAGAAGAAAACATACAATGACTATTAGGGCTATATGGGTACCTAAAAATCTTATTTCTTCTAATACTAATAAATAAAGGACCCAAAGAACTTGGGTACCAAGAAAAATCATTTTAATTGTTTTTATAGGTGTACATGAAGTTCTCCACAAACAAAAATAAATGGTTTTTAAATAGTGGATGTTCAAGACACATGACGGGAGACAAGACTAAGTTCTTTGATCTTAGATCTAAAGAAGAAGGACACGTAACATTTGGAGACAACTCGAAAGGGAAGATCGTGGGAATAGGTAAAATTGGTAATGAGTCTTCTCTCATAATTGAAGATGTTCTACTTGTTGAAGGTCTAAAACATAATCTTTTGAGCATAAGTCAATTATGTGATAAAGGATTTACAGTTACTTTCAAAATGGATAAGTGCATTATTTTAAATGATCATGATTGTAATATTTATTTTATTGCTTTAAGAAGCAACAATGTTTATACAATTAATTTTGAAGAAATTACCTCACAAGATGCTATTTGTTTTTCAGCTCAAAATGAAACTAATTGGTTATGGCATAGAAGACTAGGTCATGCCAACTTGGAACTTATTTCCAAACTTTTAAAAAATGATCTTGTGAGAGGTTTACCAAAGGCAAATTTTCTTAAAGACAAAATTTGTGATGCATGCCAATTTGGTAAACAAACAAAAACTTCTTTTAAAACCAAGAAACATATTTCCACTACTAGACCACTGCAACTGATACACATGGATCTTTTTGGACCAAATAGAGTTGCAAGTTTAGGAGGAAAATATTATGCATTTGTTATCGTTGATGATTTCTCTAGATATACTTGGGTCATCTTTCTTGCTCATAAAGATGAGGCACATAATGCCTTTACCAAGTTATGCAAGAGAATTCAAAATGAAAAGGGTTATACTATTTCAAGTATCCGAAGTGATAGGGGAAAAGAATTTGTTAATAAAAATATTGAAACATTTTGTGATGAAAATGGTTTTATGCATAATTTTTCTGCTCCTCGAACTCCTCAACAAAATGGGGTGGTAGAGAGGAAAAATAGATCTCTTCAAGAGATGGCAAGAACAATGCTCAATGAGAACAACTTGCCTAGTTATTTTTGGGCCGAAGCGGTAAGTACTGCATGTTATGTTATAAATAGAGTTATGCTAAGGTCCAAATTAGATAAAACCCCCTATGAGCTTTGGAATGAGAAAAAGTCCAACATTGGTTACTTTCATGTATTTGGATGCAAATGTTTTATTTTAAATGACAGGGATAATTTAGGCAAGTTTGATGCAAAATCTGATGAAGGTATCTTTCTCGGGTATTCTACTAATAGTAATGCTTATAGAGTATTTAATAAAAAGACTTTGACTGTACAAGAATCTATGCATGTAGTATTTGATGAATCTAATTCTCTACTCTCCAAGAAATCCATTGATGAAGAAACAGGAGGTATAAATAATACGGAAAGTCTCAATCTCAACAAAGAGAACACAATAGAGGAAGTCCAACATGGAGACATCAGGAACGATCATTAAAATTTAATACAAGATGCAACCAAACAATGGAAATTTGTGAAAGATCATCCAGTGGAACAAATTCTGGGAGAACCTTCACGAGGTGTAAGCACTCAATCATCTCTTAGAAATATTTGCAATCATACTACTTTTCTATCTCAGATTGAACCTAAAAATATTGATGAAGTACTTCTTGATGAATCTTGGATTCTAGCTATGCAAGAAGAGCTTAATCAATTTGAAAGAAATGATGTTTGAACACTTGTTCCTAGACCCAAAAATCATACTATTATTGGAACAAAATGGGTTTTTAGAAACAAGAAAGATGAGTCCGGAGTCATTACTAGAAATAAGGCTCGACATGTAGCCCAAGGTTTCAATCAAGAAGAATGAATCGATTATGATGAGACATATGCACCAGTCGCAAGATTAGAAGCTATTCGAATGCTACTTGCATATGCTTGTTATAAAGATTTCAAACTTTTTTAAATGGATGTTAAAAGTGCTTTCTTAAACGGTTTTATAAATGAAGAGGTATATGTTGAGCAACCTCCAGGTTTTGAAAATCATATTTCTCCAAATCATGTTTTCAAACTCACAAAAGCACTATATGGACTCAAACAAGCTCCTAGAGCGTGGTATGAGAGACTCAGTGGTTTCTTGATTGAAAAAGACTTTTCAAGAGGAAAAATTGATACAACTCTTTTCATTAAATACGAAAATGATGATATTCTTTTGATTCAGATTTATGTTGATGATATAATATTCGGTGCTACTAATGAAAATATGTGCCAAGTTTTTGCTAAGACTATGCAGGAAGAATTTGAAATGAGCATGATGGGAAAGCTTATATTCTTTCTTGGATTGCAAATTAAGCAAGCAAAAAGTGAGACATTCATCAATCAATCGAAATATATTAAGGAATTGCTGAAAAAGTTTGGGATGGAAGTTGCTAAGGAAACTGGAACACCAATGAGCCCATCCACTAAACTTGATAAAGATGAATCCGGTAAACCAGTTGACTCGAAGGTATATCGAGGTATGATTGGTAGCTTATTATATTTGACAGCCAGTAGACTAGATATTATGTTTAGTGTGTGCTTATGTGCACGCTTTCAATCATCTCCAAAAGAATCACATTTAATTGCAGTTAAGCGCATTCTTAGATATCTTAGTGGTACAATTAACTTAGGGTTATGATACCCTAAGCACACATTTTTCGATCTAATTAGCTACACAGATGCAGATTATGCTGGCTGTAAAATAGATCGAAAAAGAACTAGTGGAGCATGTCACTTCTTAGGTCATGCACTAGTTTCCTGGTTTAGTAAAAAACAAAATTCTGTTGCACTATCTACTGCTGAGGCAGAATATGTTGCTGTGGGTAGTTGTTGTGCTCAAGTTCTTTACATGAAGCAACAACTTGAGGATTTTAAACTTATGTACAATCACATTCCAATCGAATGTGATAATACAAGTGCTATAAATCTTTCAAAGAATCCAATACAACATTCTCGGACCAAACATATTGAAATTAGATATCATTTTCTTAGAGATCATGTGCAGAAGGGCAATATTGTATTAGAATTCACTAGTACACATGATCAATTGGGAGACATTTTCACAAAACCCCTACCAAAAGATAGACTATGCATGATTAGAAGAGAAATAGGAATGATACATGCTATGAATATCTGCTAGATACTTTTATTTCATTATCTTAAATGACCTACAGAAACTTGAGACGTTTAGCCTCATCATTCAAATGCATTTGCTCCTCATAAATCATCATGTCATCCTTGTCTAAAGGATTAGGCAATTGAAATGAAGAGGCAAGCAAGGATTTCAAATCCTTATTCTGTTGCTTTAATTCTACTATTTTTTTGTTTGACTCATAAACAAGTCGTTGAAGTACAGAAACAGTCTCGCTAAGCTTCTCAATTTCGCGAGTTTTGGACTGCAACCGAGCAGAAAACGCGACGATAGATGATGAGTATCGAGTTTCGAGACCGACAAGCTCATTAATGGCGTCATGATCTGATTTATTAGCTAAATCAGTCTCTTGTTGCTTCATGGCACCCACGACAGATGCAGAAATAGATTGAGACTGAGGTGAAGGATACCTCAAATCTTGATCAAGAGAATCACTGAATGGAAATCTACGAGCCATTGAAAATTTGTAGAATGAGAATGCAAGCAAATTGTAAAGATGAGAAGAAAGCTTGATGCGAAATAGATAAAATTAAGGATTGCTTTTATAGAAACGGAAATAAGAACAAGACAAGTTTACAAATCTTGATAATATCTCATTTTTCAGCAACATCAAGCGGATCAAATCTCTGCACCGAATTTCCAGAGCTAGCCTTTGCAGGTTTTGTCGGGCACGGGTGGTTTCAATTATTCAGCTCTTTACAAAATCTCCTTCTGCACCGAATTGCCAGAACTAGGCCTCTAGCCTTTGCAGGTTTTGTCGAACACGTGTGGCTACGTACCGAATTCTCTATTGGCTCTACTAACGCAGCATTTTATTTGTCTATTGGTTATTGCAGGAATATATCTTATTGATTTAATTATGATTCCTTTTTAATGATACCAAAAGGGGGAGAAGTTTTAGACTAGAACATTAACATTGTTTAAATTGCTAAACTTGTTATCTATGCTTGGAATTATATTTATATTTTTGCTTGAAAAACTAACGCACATTCTCAGGGGGAGCTTAAGTATTAATACAGGCTTCAGGTTCTATCAAGTATTTGTCATCATCAAAAAGGGGGAGATTGTTGAACCCAAGGTTTCAAGCTTCGTGTAATTATAAATCTACACATGGATTTTGATGATTACAAATAAATTCAAAGAATAAAGGAGTCTCAAGCTCAAATTATCCACATAATAGAATCAAGCACATCAAGAAACCAAGCATGAGCAAGAAGGGAACAAGTTCACATTAAAATCATAGAGTAATGTTGTAAATCTCTTAAAAATTCGAAATTAGGATTAAGGCTCAAAATTAATATTTTATCATAAAGCATTAAAATATATTTTCCACATGTGCATGAATATTTTGAAAATTAAATTTGAAAATTTTGAAAGATGATTGATTGTCATCTTTCACATGTGCAAGACATGATTAAATGTTTAAATTTTGAAAATATTAAGATAATTGATTGTCATCTTTCACATGTGCATATTTTATTTGAATATTTTCAAAAATGATGGATGCTTTTCTTGACTTATGCAAAAGATAGATGTCTTTATTTGAAAATTTTGAAAAGTAAAGTGTGCTCCTTTTGTCATATGCAAAAAGTAAAATATTAAGTTTGAAATTTTTGAAAAGTAAAATGTGCTCCTTTTGTCATATGCAAAAAGTAAAAAGATTATATTTGAAATTTTTGAAAAGTGAATGATGATGTCTTTGATATGGGAATCTTTTCAAATTTAAAATTGAAGACTCATTTGCCTATAAATAGCTCACTTGAATTTTGCAAAAATCACAACAAGAGCTTGCACATCTATTGTTAAGTTTTGCATCATTCCTTCAAAGCTCTTATTCTCTCTTTTCTAAAGTTTTGAGCCTTAATTCTTGTTCTTGTTGAGAGAGATATAGGTTGTGCTGTATTGTTTCTATCTCACTCGTTGAGGAGTGTACTTTGATAGTCTACCCACTATCAACTCTTGTATTTGTAAGAGGGTGCGTATAACCCTTGTGTGTGTAGAAGGTGTTCTACACGGGGAATAGTTAAATCACCAAGTGTGAGGTGATTGGAAGTGTAGAGGGTGTTCTACACGGATTCTTTGGAGCGGTGCTGCTCAAAAGTGTAATAGGTTTCTATCTCCACCTAAAGGAGATTGACTAGTGAATTCGGGATCCTCAAGGGGTAGCTTGAGGCGAGGACGTAGGCAATGAGGCTGAACCTCGTAAAAATACTGAGTTTGCTTTCTCTTACCCTACTCTTTACATTTCTTACTGCTTTACATTCTGTTTATATTTTATATTGTGTATTTGATTAATAAGTGTTAATTTTTATAATATAATCCAATTCACCCCCCCTCTTGTGTTAGTCATCTGGGCAACAAGTGTAAAAATAAAGGAAGTAACGTTGTCTACCTTAACCCCTGGACAAATTGTTTTAAGCGAAGAAGGATTGAATATGTGGTATGTGGCCATAAAAATCCATAATTTGGTCCAACATTTGGAAAAATTGTCGGACCTTGATCTGAAAAGATGTTAAAAAATAGCTTAACTCTCTTTAGATCATACGAATATTCAAATTGTTTTCTTGTGGCTTACATGCTCCAAAATAGATCATTTTCATCTTTGTGGAGGTATGGAAAACTTTTTCCCTCTGTTAATTTTTGGAATTTGTGTTTCATTGTATGCATTAAGGGAACATTAGGAATTTACGAATTTGTGATGTGATGTCTCTAACAATTTCTGAAGGAGTTTTTACAAAGAGATCAACATACTCAATCTTACAGAGCAATTTCATTTCGAGACAAACCATGATATGGCATGAAATTTGTTGGAAATATTTTTAAAATAATTATATATTATAATTATTATTGATATTATTTTTTAGGTTTTTTGGAAAGTTATGAGTTATTTTGAAAATAG
This sequence comes from Platycarya longipes, assembly GCA_036559045.1. Lineage (NCBI taxonomy): Eukaryota > Viridiplantae > Streptophyta > Magnoliopsida > Fagales > Juglandaceae > Platycarya > Platycarya longipes. The sequence continues at coordinate 48,508,320 of CM071789.1, forward strand.
AGAAATTAAAAGAAATTTTCTGGCCTAGTGGCATTGCATTGGTGCCCTTAATTAATTGACCCAAAGGGCACGCCTGTGGGATTTGAATAGTGCCAACCATTTTGCAAAGGTGCATAACTTATTCTGAAACGATTTTATGTAAATGTGAATTGTCGTCAATGACATTGACTTGTACATCGATATTTAAATACAAAATTACGAGTATTCATGTAGCCATTTGAGGCTTATATAAGAAAAGCAATGAATGAAAAGAAAATAACGTATAATTGTCCACTAATATGTAATTGTACATTTAAGATACAACAAGAATCAAGGGATCCGAAAGAGCTGGAGCAGAGCATTCTATAGTGATCTGTAACTATAATCTTTGGTGATCGGTTTGAGGCATGAATCTCGGTGTGTTTGTTTCTTCATTCCCCCTCAAGCTCAAAGCGGGATTGGCTCGACGAAGAGCTTGCTTTGATTTGGCTCAAACTTTGGATTACACAATGATTTTGTAAATATATTCGCTACTTGATCATTTCCAGGGACATGTTGTAAATGAACCAGCCTTCTTGCCACTTGTTCTCTAACAAAATGAATATTAATTTCAATATGTTTTGTTTGATGATGAAAGACCGGATTTTTGGCCATGCTTATTGCACTTATATTATCCGAATACAATGTTGGACAATCATAGCCGATGCTTTTCAGTAAGTTCATATACCACATGAGTTCTACAGTTGTCAATGTTAAAGCCCAAATACTCCGCTTCAGCCATTGATCTTGTAACCGTGTTCTACTTCTTAGCTCCCCGTGATAGTAAGTTATCTCCCAGAAAAATGACAACTAGTAGTTGACCGACGATCATCTTTAGACCTTGCCCAGTCCGCATCACAGAAAGCATGCAAGGCAGTGACTTGAGTTTTTGAGAGATGGAGAACCAAATTTATGGTTCCTTTCAAGTACCTGAAGATTCGTTTCACTGCAACCAGATGAGGAGTTCTTGGAGTTTGCATGAATTGACACACATAAATTACGGCAAATGCAACATTGGGCCTTGTCAGCGGTAAGTATTGTATGTTCATACCATTTTCCGATACTCAATAGGATCATTTAAAACTTCCCCTTTATGCACAAATAGAGGTGCATTAGAAGCTAATGGTGTTCTTACCGGTTTAGCTCGATCAAACCCAAACTTTTGTAACAAGTTTAGAAGATATCTTGATTGAGATAGACTCATTGCTTGTGGTTCTTGAGTTAACTGGACTCCAAGAAAATAATGCAAATTTCCAAGATTTTTCATATGGAAAATAGTAGACAAATGTGAAATTATTTTCTCAATAGATGAGCTTGATGACCTTGTCAATATAATATCATCTACATAGATGAATAAAATGATTATTTTAGCTCCTTAATGTCAAAAAAATAAAGAATTATTATAGTGGCATCTTTGAAACCCCATTTGACATATGTAGTTGCTGAACTTAAGATACCATGTTCTTGGTGCTTGTTTTAATCCATATAATGCCTTATGTAGACAGCAAACATATTTGGATGATTTGGGTCTTCAAAACCCGGAGATTGAGTCAAGAATACTTTTTTCTTGCATATCTCCGTGAAGAAATGCATTATTCATATCGAGTTGCTTCAAGGACCACCCATGAGATAGAGCTAAAGTAAGAATTAATCGAATAGTACCTGGCTTAACCACTGGACTAAATGTTTCTTTATAATCTAAGCCTTGTAATTGATTAAATCCTCTAGCAACGAGACATGCCTTGTGTCGTTAAATAGATCCATCGGCATTGGTTTTAACTTTGAACACCCATTTGCTAAACACAAGGTTCATTTGCAGAGATGGGGGTAAAAGTGTCCAAGTTCTATTTTGATGAAAAGCATCTATCTCCAATTGCATAGTTTCTTTCCATTTTGGATCTTTTAGTGTCATTTTATATGTCTTTGGTTCAATTGGGATGTTGTTCAAGTCTGTCAAAAAACATTGAGGCAGAGGATGCTTTGTGGAGAGAAACACCTTTGGTCTCCTTGTGCCATCCTGTGATCGAGTTACCAAATGATACTTTCGAATAGCATCATTGCTATTTAAATTATCCTCAGCATTTTGAGGCAAATGTTGTTCTTGATTTTCGGTTGCAGGTGCCACGCCTGCAATCCTTGAGTTTGGCGGACAGCTCGATTCAGGTTCCCTTTTTGTCATAGGAACTTGCCTTGTAGATTCAGATGTGCACTGTATTGGATTCGTAGGTAAAGCTCTTGCTTTGAACCAATGAGGATTTTCTTTAGATTGCACCTACATAGATGTTAAGAGAGGAAAAATACTTTCGTTAAAGACAACGTGTCTGGATGTATATACTTTCCCAGATTTCAAGTCCAAGCATCTATAACCTTTGCGATTTGGAGAGTAACCGATGAAAATACATGGAACAAATTTAGGATCAAGTTTTGATCTTCCAAAACTGGTAAGACAAGGGTAACAAGCATAGCCAAACACTAGTAAGATATTGTAGGAGGGAGGAGTTTGCAAAACTAACTCATGTGGTGATTTTCCATTTAGAGTTGAAGTTGGCAATCTATTTATCAAAAAGGTTGCCGTCTTTCAAAATGGATAAGACAAGGGTAACAAGCATAGCCAAACACTCTTAAGATATTGTAGGAGGGAGGAGTTTGCAAAACTAACTCATGTGGTGATTTTCCATTTAGAGTTGAAGTTGGCAATCTATTTATCAAAAAGGTTGCCGTATGAAATGCATCAGGCCACAGTTTCTTTGGAAAAGATGCATGTGACATTAGAATTAAAGAGGTGTCCACAATATGACTATGACATCGCTCTACGAAATTATTTTGTTTCGGAGTTCCAGGACAAGATAATTGTTGTATTATTCCTTGAGACAAGAAATAATTTTTGAGTGTTTGATTTATGAACTCCCCACTTCCATCACTTTGAATAATTTTTTGCCGTGTTTTAAACTGATTTTCCATTCAAGTGAGAAAGTTTGGAAGTATAGAGGTTACATCTGATTTTCTAGACATAGGAAAAAGCGAAATGTAATGAGAATATTCATTCATCCACAATAACCAAATAAAATCGAAATCCATTTGATGAGATAATAGGCGCAGGATCCCATACATCCATCCATGTGTAAGGTATGAAGAAATGTTGATGCATGAGAAATACAAGAATGGAAAGAAAGCTTGGTGGATTTTCCAATCTGAAATACACAAGGAAATTAATGCAGAATACATGAGGAAATTAATGCCTACATGCCAACAACAAGGATAAATCTTAGTACAAATGTCTAGATTTCAGATTAGCTATTAACAAACAAGTAGTTTGTAGCCTCTTCTTCATCCACATAGCATGTTGCCAATTATGTCCTGAAAGTGCCAAAAATAAAATATGTCAAGCTCAAGAACTATATATAATGACTGACATATAAAGTACTGGACAACTTCTATGATAAAACACTTGTTTATATGTTTAATTACGTTAATAAAATCTGAAATATATGTTAAATTACAAAACATCTTGCCCAGTTATGGAATATACTGATTTATGTGGACTATAACATAGTTTTCAATACTTCTCAATTTGGAAAGTACCAAACTCATCATACAAAGCTAAATATCATTTCTAGTTTAATTAGCTAGTTATATTATATAACTACCATTAATGTCAAAAATAGAGGTGTGACCTATGTTCCTAAATACAAGTAACATCATTGTTGCTTGAACATAAAAAACCCATTTAAGTTACCATTACTTTGAATTATTTACAATAATGTTAACTATAAATTGAACCATGTTGTTGCAATATATTTCCAGCCCATTGCCCCTTTGTTCCCCCACTATCCAACTTAGAAAATAATGGTGAAATCATGCCCACCCACTGGTTAAATTTTCTAGAAAGTTATCTTAGTATTTGTAAATTATCACTTCAAAAAAATATGAATGATTGTCTATAATGTACCCAATGGTACCAGCACAGAAAATGTGAGCAAAGTAGAGCAAAATTTGCATGATCTGGAATTCAACATTTCTATCATAATTAATGGTGAACCACTAATAAATAAGCCAAGCAAACTCAAGTTTATGCAGCAATATTAATATGAACAGAATAATCCATTACTAGGAATACCATCTCTTGTAGTGTAAGTATGCCAACTTTTTTTTCTTATCTTTCTTTCTCTTTTTTTCTTTTATGTTCCACCCTATGTATATTTCCCCAACCAGGAGTAGCCACTCCTTATTCCAGGAAAAACACACTAAATAGATCACTGAAAACTATATGACAGTTTTAAACACCAATTTTCCAACCATTGGTTTTGCACTCATAGTTCATGACACCATGTTAGGAGTGAAATACCTTCATTCCATACCCAAAGCATTGGTAATTAATTACTAATTTTCTTGATCAAGGAAATTATAACATGAGTATATTCAATTTCTTATCAAATAATGATAACATGCAACTAGTATGTATTCTTTAATCTAAATGCTATCAGACAACTATTTAGCTATAAACTATTGTTATGTAACAGCTAACAATAGTTTGCCATATTCTCAAAGTATGTCCCTATCTTATAATTTCTGCTTGTGACTTTGATCCTTTTAAAAACTAAGACCAAGGGTTTGGAAACAACATAAAAAATGGATTAAAAAAATGGAACCATCAAGTTTATTGGATATTTGCAGACATAGGATGAAAATGATAGACATGTAACAAGTATGATTCTTACCCAAGACCAATTGATAGAACTCATGGTCGGTGCCTTGCTTCTCCAAATTGCATCTGAAATCTGCTCCTACTCTCCACCAACTCCTCTCCTAGAATTATTGGCTATTCAGGTTGTACTAAGATTCTTCCAAGCTGTATATGTCAAACCTTGGTGATGGAAATAATAATTGGTTAGTTTTAATCCTTCATAATACCAACAATGCATTAAACCAGTAATCTTAACAATAATAAACTTATCCCTTAACAAGCACAACCCTCCCTGTCCAAGCTAGTATTTTGAATTATAAATCATCTTTCAGAATTGGCTAGCCTCATCAATTGACCCACAAAAAACATTCCCTTCAATCCATATTAATTTCCCTGCATTGGTCACTAATACATCCCCCTAACACTATTTTGACAATTAGCAAAATACCCTTGATTGACGAATATTATATATGGGCTTGGATTGTTGCATATTCAAAAAACAATTCACAAAAACAAGCCCCACAAAAAATCCCGGCAGTGAGATTAGGCATCTCGCTCGGTCTCTCTTTGAGACCCATAGGATGCCTCCAACTCACTCATTCTTATATCATTTGTTCTCTCATATTCAGAAAATGACTTCTTTAATCCTAAAATATCACCCACCAGCTGGTCTACTTTCGCCTTGTACATTTCTGCTTCGCTTTTGTTCCGTTCATTCTCTTCCACTAGACACTGTTCCCCATTCCTACTGCGTAACCAAATTTGGAACCCATCACTTCTTTGAAGACACTGTTAGTGGCTTCATCAACATCCTCATCTTCCAGATCTTTTTCCCCTAACCTCTCCATCATTTGGTTTTGAAAAATTTAAATGCAACTAAATCAGATTTGGAGATTAAATTGTATGTACCCAGAAATTGAAACATAAATTAAAATAGGTCCAATCTTACATAATTGTGTTTTGCTTCTTCATTGATGAATTTACCCTTAGCCTTGGACAAGTGTGTTTCTTTATATAAGGCAACCATATTTGGTGCCTTCTCTCGCTGCACCACATAATTTTCCAAGTAATATCAACTACACAACAATAGTCCAAAGTACGAACAATTATATCTATCACAATTACAAACCTTCTCCTCTAATATTCGTATAAAGGATTTGCGCCTACCAGTATGTTTGATCTTCAATTTTTGCCTATTTGCACTGTTCTTCATGGACCTCTCCTACATTTTTTGGCACAATCACAATTGATTTTATAAGTATATTGTTTCCAGAGTTTAAGTGTTAAGCTGAAATCTGACTTAACATATGTACCTCTATTTCATGCATCTATCAATGTGAGAAAAATTTATCCGGACCATAGCATATCACATTTAGTAAACCAACTAAATACTAAGCTCCAATTTGTACAGTACAATATATACCTTGAGTTTCTCGCTTGCCCACCTTTCACATAGCAACTGCCATACAGGCTTCTCAACCATGGAGGTCCCACCATGTAGTGCATCTTCATGTGATACATATTTTAAGTAGACTTGTGTAATGCATAGTGTTATGCATTATACTTATCAACCAAATGCATAACCACCATCTCACGGTGGTTCTCTCTTGCCCAATTCAGAACAAAATCTGCCTGCAATAATAATTGAACACTTGATTATTAGAAAGGTTTGTCCTCAAACATGTGTATGATTATACCCAAATGATTATCCAACCAACTTATGTACTTCGCATAGTATGAAGTAAGGTCCTATCTTAACACGGTCAATGAGCTCTTGCTTCTCCGCTTTAGATACACAACTCCAACTAGCAAACCTCATGTTAGCATGTACTTTAATAATTGGCGTCACTCGACTAAAGAATATAGGGGCATTCTCGCACGATAGACCTCGATGACCTTCTTGTATCACCAAAGGAATCGGACCAACCTTCCTAAGCCGTTCAAATAGAGTGCCCTTTGCTGGCCCCCAGCCTCGTTTTCTAATTGGTGGATCTACACAAAGGACATCAATTTATTAACCTCAATCAGAAACTATTTTGCAATGAACCATAAAAATGCATGGGATATAGCCTATTGTATATCATTTTGGTTTCAAATCAACTATGCTATTCAAGCTAAAGTACATGCATAGATGCCATACCTGTATTTGTGTTCCTCTCTTCAACCTGCACTCCACCCATGGCTTGTTGTGCAACCATAGCTCCTACGTCTTGAGTCGAGTCATTCGAGTCCGGCTCATCTCGCAAGATAGTCCTTCAAGGCAATGATTCAGGTTCTGGGGTCCCCGATGCTATGAGAGCTCTACCACGGTGTATTCACCCCTTTCGAAACTTTATATACCTCGACATCCTTGGCTGTACTTATAGTTTTGTATTAAATTATGTACCAACACATATTGTGGAAAAGTTAGGTACAAAATATCAATGTCTGTTAGGTTTAATATCAAGTAAGCCACAACAAAGTAAAATTTCCACAACTTTAGCTGATGTTCTTATCTTTTCCATGCTATTATATGCTTCAGACTGAAATACCATAAAGTTTTTTTTTTCCTCTTGATTAATCAACCTCCACCCAAATATAATGTATAGCATCAGATTTTTTTTTTTTTCCCTTAGTTGACCAATTGCCAACTATGTATAATGTGTAGTTGGTGTGGACTGAATTGGCAATTATAAAAAAATATATATATTTCAAAGGACTTTAACTAATTCACAAATAATCTCATTTAATAGTAACTGCAGAAGTCAGCAAATTACATGTATTACCAATTGTTGAAGTTAAATTCCAACAATTAAACTTTGATGATTCATATTCAACATGCCATACCATCAGATTTGTTTTTATTCTTGATTGAGCAATTGCCGACTAATTAACAAGGAATGAATACTTGATACTTATGGCTGAATTGACATTTCTTGATCTGAACAATTATTTAATGAAGTCTAACCTTATCAACTAAGAAAATATTTGAGTTTTAAAAATGTGTACGTCAATAAAGTCTGGAACAACCTCTTTGATTTTCTAGCTTGTACCAAATATGTATGTTCATTTCACTAACCCTTGGCAATTTTTTACATTTTCTTTTTATATTTACCAAATAGCAGGGCAGATGCATGTTGTATACATGCATTGACATATTAAATATTCAGCAACTTAAACAAGCTAAGTTCATCAGACAGACCGAAACATAACTGAGTAAACTTTTCTAAAATCCTCCAACCTTAGCTAAAAGAAAGAAATAAATCTTGTGGATTGAAATGGGAGTAGGTAGCATGGGTAAAACACAACATAAGTTTGACCAAAAGCCACTTTTTTTACACACAAAACACCCAACAACAGAAGGAGGATAAGGCCCCATTGTAATAGTTAAAAAAAAAAAAGTATAAGCAGTTTGATTTATATTGGTTTGCTGGAGAGGTGATGAGAGAACCTTTTGTGTAGTTTATGTACAGCAGCTACCTTTTATGTAGCTCAAGTAGAAGAAAAAACCTCAGCTTTCTTCACATAAATAAGTTAAATTCATTAGACTGAGTAAACTTTTCTAAAGTCCCCCAACCTCAGCTAAAAAAATATATATCAAGTGGGTTTAAATGGGTAAACGTGACAGGGGTAAAACTCAGCAAAAGTTCAACCAAAAGCCACTTTTTTTATACACAAAACACCCAAAAATAGGAGGAGGATAAGGCCCTATTATAACAGCAAAAAAAAAAAAAAGGCTCTTTTATACTGGTTTGCTAGGAGAGCTGAACAAGAGAGCCTTTTGTGTAGTTTATGTACAGAAGCTACCTTTTAAGAAGTTTAAGTAGAAGGGAAAAAACTCAGCTTTTCACATAAAGAAAGAGGTGAATGAGAGAAGAGATAGCTATGTGTTGTTGATGGAAGGAAGAAGGTTTTCAAGAAGTGAAAAAAAAGAGAAAGCTACATGCATAGGAAAACTTGAACACACCTGAACTAAAACCTGGAATCACCTTCAACTCGTTGGAATGAGAAGAGCAGCAACACGTTTTGAGCTTTAGTTGACTTCTTCCAGCTCCAAACCATTTGTCTGAATGAGGTCCCAAATGTCCTTTTTGGTCCTTTCTTCATTATATATTGATGTTTTAACCCTAAAAAACCGCCAGCTGTCCAGATTAGATAATTTGTTTAATATTTAGGGACTTGTATATCACAGATGGCGACAGTTTTTTGTCTAAAAAAAATAGAAATCCCGCCCATCAGTTGCTCAATCTTCATGCTATTGTATACATCATTTTTTTGACGTGAAAATATTGGCCCATCCTTACACTGCAAAATATAGCAAATTATTTAAGTGTTGTGGAATATAATATAACCAATACACTTATATTTGACAGAGTTTATTGTATCTTAGAATTGTTACCATATGTTTCTTTGAAAATTAAATTATACAACAAATTTTGCACCATATTTATGGGATTTATATAATAATAAACATGGTTAGTTGCATGCCAATAGATTCAACTTCTTCCATAGCCTTATCAAAAATAGATTTTTGTGCTTATGGCAAGTTACTTTGATTAGGTCACATCCAGCCATCAACATCAGAAATATGTGTAATTTTTGTACTTTCATCCCAAACATTTATATTTGTAATTAAGCCCACCATATTGCATATTGAATTGGCAATTTTTTGGCAATTTATGTGGGTTCCAATTGCATTTCATGAATTGCATTTTCCTTGCTCAGTTTTTATTTTCTGGTTCTTGCATGTTCCAACATACACATTACTCCCTCAGTGGTATTGTACCACAACCACTGAGTAAACTTTTTTGATATTGTGCCCTAACCACTAAATAGCATTAACCTTTGCTTCAAGTGCTTTAAATTTTTCAGCTTCAACTACTTGCATTTTTGGTATCCGTCCATCAAAAATAGCAGCAAGATTCTCAACTTTTACTAACAAACAAACCTTCCCTTGCTGAATTTATGCAATTGAACATCAGCCATAAAAGTGAAAGCATGATGGACACTGGTAATTCATGAACACACACACACATATACATATTTAACCTGCAGGATCCTTTCTCTTCCTCAAGTTCCAAGATTTTCTTCCTAAGGTGCTGCTTGAGTGCTTTAGTACCTGTTTCAATTTCACCCGTCAAGTTGATAGGGATACTATTTAATTACTGATTAAATGGTCCTAAGTAGGGGTGGTCAGCGAGTACCCGTACCTGCTGACCCGCCCGCAAACCGCCCCGCCCCCGCCTTGCGGGGCGGGTTAACCCGTTTGACGACAACGAACGGGGTAAACCCGCCCGCATTTTAGGGTATGGACGGGGGCGGGGCGGGGGCGGTTTGACCCCGCCCCCGCCCCCGCATATATATAAAAACCCAGATGACTCAAAACGACGTCGTTTTGTCATCTGGATTTTTTTTTTAACTTTACTTACATAAAACGACGCCGTTTTATATAAACGGCGTCGTTTTATGTAAACGAATTTAAGAATTAAGCCCTCCCCCTCCCCCTCCCCCTTTCGATCTCCGTCGCTCACTCTGTCTCTTTCTCGTCTCCCTCTCACTCTCTCTCTAAAATCGGCGCAAACCCTAGCCCTAAAACACACCTCAGGCCACTGTCGTCACAGCCGCTGGCCACTGTCGCTGCCAAGTGCGAAGAATCCCTCTCTCTCGTATTCGATAGTTCTCCGGTTCTCCCTCTCGGCCTCTCCAATATTTCTCCGAATCTCCTGCTAGGTAATCACTAATCTCCCATTTTTTTCGTTTTGATTCTTCAAAATTTGAAATTATATGATTGTGTTGAAAACTTGAATTTATTGAATAATTGATTATGAGTTAATGGAGTGGATTGTGTTGAGACTTGAGTTGTTCTAGGGTTTGGATTCTGGATGCCGATTGCCGATGGATCCGATTGTCTGAAATTTGATTCGGTAACCCGTAACATATATAATGTATATATATATTTTTGTTATGTAAATTGTAAGGATTCTAAATTTGCAGTTATGCACAAAGCTCTCATTATATTTTATTAAAAATTATTTTTAGTTGCATTGAATCATTGATTAAATGTGTCACATTTTAAACCAATTTATAGATTAATCACTTAAATAAAAATATATATTGAAACCATAAAAAATCGACTGACATACTGTAAGTATTAAAACATAAAAAATAATAAAATAATAAAAAAATAATTGAATTTATGATATTTAGATATTGAAATAAACTAAAATTAAAAAAATAAAAAATAAAATTATTATTTGAAAAATAAAATCACTACTAACCATACATGTTAACTATCAGTCTATACATCTCAAAATAAAATAAATGAGAATATACATACACACACATATATATTTGTGATGTCATGTTAAATTAATAGGCAAAATGAGTGATATAATCATATAAATTATTATAGTTTGATGCATTAGGTATTATTTGAAAGTTAGACAATCGAGTCTAATTTTGAATTGAGATTTGAGCCTATTATATTTTGGTATGACCATTTGTGTTGCATTTATTATAATTTCAGATTTGTTGTAAATGGAAAGTCCAGAGGATTCTAATGCGAGCTCCCCGGAGGGGGCCTTGGGTACCTCCGGCCCTAACCCTAACCCTAACCCTATCCCAACCACTACTACTACTACTACCACTACCCCTAATCCTACCAGTACTCCCCTTCCGGTTGAGACCCCTGACCCTACTCCTACCACTACCACTTGCCCCGCCCCCAAGCAGTCTAGCAAGAAAGCCCCATCCATAATTTGGGTTCATGCACCAAGATAGAAGGTGGTAACCCCAATGATCCAAAAGCCAAATGCAACTATTGTGGCAAAATTTATGGGTGCCACTACAAGAGACATGGCACTTCCCAGATAAAATTGCACTTGGAGGAACAGTGCAAAAAATCTCCAATTTTGAAGTCTTTGGTAGAGAAGACCCAATCCAGGCTTGAAGTTGGATTTAAAAAAATGGGTAAGGGGAGTAGTGGGGAGTTGGCATTAAAGGGGTATATAAAATATGATCTTAACGAGGCTAGGACACACCTAGCTCGCATGATTGTTATAGATGAGATGCCTTTCGAAGTGGTTGATGGGAAAGGGTTCCAAGCCTATTCTAGGTACTTGGAGCCAAGATTCAATATTCCTTCTCGCCACACAGTGGCAAGAGATGTTAAAAAATTTTATCGATCAGAAAAAGAGAAGTTGAGGGGTTTATTGGCGGGGGAAAATGTTTGCCTCACCACTAATTGTTGGACTTCTTGTAATAATCTTAATTTTATATGTATGACTGTTCATTGGATTGATGGGGGTTGGACATTGCATAAGAAAATCCTCAAATTTTGTCAAACAACTGATCACAAATGTGAGACGATAGGGAAGGCCTTAGAGGCCTCTGTAAAAGAGTGGGGGTTAACTCGGGTTTGCACTTGCACGGTTGATAATGCCGGGGCTAACGATGTTGCAATGAGACATCTTAAGACTCTCATGAATAATGCGAGTAGAACGATTTTGGGTGGGGATTATTTGCATGTGCGATGTGCAGCACATATTCTTAATTTGATTGTGGGTGATGGCTTAGATAAGCTTGGTGACTCGGTTGCTCGGGTCAGGACTGCTGTGAGATGGGTCAGATCTTCTCCTGCTAGATTGGCTAGGTTCAAAGTTGCTGCAACTACTGTGGGTATAACATGTAAAAAAGGTCTTTGCACTGATTTTTCTACAAGGTGGAACTCAACCTTTTTGATGTTGGAGGCAGCTCAGGAGTATAAGTTGGCATTTGATACATTGGGTAATGAAGACATACAATATGTCAAGTATTTTGATGAAAAGTTGGGGCATCCTTTGTCTAATGATTGGGAGGTTGTATCTATTTTTATAGAGTTTCTGAGAGTTTTTTACGATGTTACCAAAGTTTTATCTGGTTCTCTATATCCCACGGCACATCAATTTTGTCAACAAATAGCCAAGGTGAAAGAAGAATTAGATGATATTGCAGCAGGTAGTAACACTATATTGCGGGAGATGTCTAGGACCATGATGGAGAAATTCGACAAATATTGGGGGGAAAAGTTTGATAAAGCCAATATCTTGTTATATGTTGCATGTGTCCTTGACTCACGGTTTAAGGTTAAAAGCATAGTATTTGGGTTGACTGATGCAATTGGCAAGGATTGTGGGTTAGCTGTTGCATCTCGAGCTCAGGAAACACTTGTTAGATTATTTGATGAGTTCACTATCGTGGGAGGTGGTAGCGTTGCAGCCCCTACAGCCACAGGTATCCCCCCACCAGGTGCAGATGCTAGGCGTGGAAAAAAACGTAAAATGGACTGGGGTGACAAGATGGAGTCGACCCCCTTGGATTTTATGGGTTCCACCACAGATGCCCAGTCAGAGGTAGACAGATATTTGGCATTGGATCTTCATCCATTTGTACGAGATTTTGGTATATTAGCTTGGTGGAAGATGAATGTATCCAAATATTCCGTACTTTCAAAGGTTGCTCGTAGTATCTTGGCCATCCCGATCAGTACAGTAGCCTCAGAGTCGGCCTTCAGCACTGGAGGGCGCGTATTAGATCCTTTTCGGAGCTCATTAGATCCTATCACTGTTGAGTCCCTGATTTGCACACAGAATTGGATCACGGGTGCTGAAATTCATATTCCAGAGGTTATTGATTATGATTCGGTTGAGGCCGAGGACGAGGCTGCTGATCAGTCTGGATCTGGTAAATTGTTACACAATAAATATTTACATTATTTTGTATTTATTTAATTAAATTTAATGTTACACAGATTTTACATTTAATTGTTGTAATTTGTAGCGACCGTAACGCCAACACCTGGGACACCTTCAACAGCTACCTTTGCTGCAGTATGACCTACGTCACCTACCAACCCATCACCATGGTTTGTACTTTACACAATTGTTTTTTAATTGTTGTTTACATTTATAATTTTATAATATTTGTAATGTTAGTTTTTAACTTATTTTGTAATTCTTGTTTATGATTTTTGACATTTTTAAATTTCTATGACAGTATTATTTTGTATGTCAATTCAAATTGTCAAGCCCATCTTTTAAGTTAATAACCCAATTCAATTTTGGTAAGTAACTTAGTATTTTTAATAAATTATTGTTTCTTTCATGTTTATAACTTTATTATTATATTTGTACTCTAATTGTTTTTTAACTTATTGTTGCAGGTTAAGCTTAAGGCCCAACAACCCCACAGTCCCCATCCAAGTTTGCATTATGACTCTTTTATCGTGACAAAGTTCAATCACCAGTGTCCAAGGACCATTATTATCAATCTTATTTTTTATAATTTTGTAAATTGTAAATTTATAAATTTGTAATGTTAATAGTTAATAGTACAATTTGTAATTTTGTATTTTGTAGGATTCATTTATATTATTGTAAATTTGTAAATTGTAATAGTTTAGTAACTAGTCTAGACTTCTAGTAGTTTTTATTTTTAAATTTTAACTTTTAACTGATTTAGACTTTTAGATTTTTAGTTATGTTTTTTTTTAATTATTTTGCCATTTTAGAATTTAGTAATGATAATTATTTAGTATTTAATATATTGATATTTATTATTGTGAAATTATATCAGGTTTGATGATTTTCTGAGTCGAAAATGGCTTAAAAATTTGATCTGGGCCGAAACAGACCCAGAATCATCAACTAGGTCAGGCCCAACAGGGGCGGTGGCGGGGGGTGGGCGGATGGAGATTCCCCCCGCTCCCCCCGCTGATAGGTGGGGTACCCCACCCCTTGCAACCGGGGGCGGGGTGCGGTTTATATTAATGACCCCCCGCCCAGGCGGGGGCGGGGGCGGGGGCGGGGGCGGTAGTTGGGGGACCCCGCCCCCGATAGGGCGGGGGTCACCCCTAGTCCTAAGGGTGCACTGTATCGAATGATTAGTCAAGCCTTCAAACAATCATTTTTCTAAGATTGCCCAAACTGATAAGAAAAAATTAGTGGTCACCTAATATGGCTTCGACAATCTAATAGTCAACTTCATGTGTATTTGCACCCTTTGTATTTATTAATAAAATCTCAGAATACTACTTATAACAAAACAACGGTTTAAAAGATCCAGATTAATAGCAACTTTGGTGACACAGTCAACTGATAAAACAAAAAAACATAAAGAAAATCACAACCAACAAATTGAATATATTTATAAAATCACAACTTTAGTTCTCTAGTACATAGTACTCATCATCATGTATACATATGCAATATTGGACAAAGAATTTTTTTTCTTTTTTTTCTTATTACGTAAGTTGCTAATTCTGCATGCAGAGTGCATGTAGCCTTTGCCAACATTAATCTCGTGATTCTACCATTAATGCAGCATATTAAGATCCTTAGAAGAAACATTAATTTTTTCAAAACGATTATATATATATATAAGAAGCAAGCTAATATATATATATATATATATATATATACACTTTTCCAGCCAATTGATTAGCACAACACTAATTAGATGAAGACATAACTTTTATTGCTCAATCATTCACATAAAAATTCCAACAGAACACACTAATCTATAAGTGAAGCCCCCCATGCATGCATGGGACCCAATATTTCAGAATACTAACAATTTTAAGTAGGGAAAAATTAAGTACTGGGTAAGGATGACATTACTGTCAGAAGGTAATGCGCCATGAGGATAAGGCCCTCTTTGTCCCTGTAAGAGAAAGCATCACCAAAGGGATCACATACTAGGTTGCCCCTTATTCAATGATGCCCCAAAACCATAGCCTAATAACCTTACCCATTTACGCACCTTATAATTTTTTTTTCCAGGTCTAGCATTATAAATTTCTTGCAGGTCTAGCATTTTATAAATTTTTTTGCACATTATAAATTTCTATGTTCCTATCTAGCTAGCATGTGCTAGCTCATGTCAAACCCACATGTCACCCATACCACGTAATCAAAATTGTCATCATGTCCTAATTTCAAGGGGAAAAAAAGGAGCAAATTATAAAATTACTTAAAGTTTGGTGCGAATTAATTAATAATTAATTAATTACTCAAGTCAGTAAAGTTGATCATGATCAGGGTTTTTATAAGTGCTTAATTTACAAATAATATATGGATGATGATACAGTATTGTCATTGCACTTAATTTCTTCATATAGTGGACACTTGTAAGCATGCAGCTAGCTTTGAACAAGACATTATTGGTAGGGTGATTATGGTCGCATTGTGATGTTTATGTTTTTAAGTATTACTCGACAAACAACTTTTTTAATCAAAATTTTTCATATCTTGCTTTTTATTCATTGTCTGCATGCAAGAAAAGCCATTGAGTTTTGTAATTTGCTGACCTAGCTAAACACTACTACCATGGTTAATTTAATACTGGGCCAATTCCGTGCTTTAATTAATATTCTAGCATATATATATATATATATTATAATTTCTTAGTAATCTAAAAGGTACTGCAATTAAAGCATGATCGAATTGAATTAGCAGAAGATTATCATTATATAAGACTTGTAAGTACTTGCTCCAGTTCTGATGTTTACAACCCCTAGACATGCATTTATAAGTAGCTAGAGATATATATTTTATATACAGACAGATTGTATTGAACATGGAGGGACGTTGTGTAACGCAACAAGCCGGTCCTGTAATTTCTAGGTGATCACATGCATGTAGTCAACAAGAACATGAGTGCTTCATGGCAAGCAGTTAATAAGATATACCTAAGCAGATTGACATGCTAAAAGGTGATGAGTCAAACTCAATGCAAAAAAGTTCCCGGATACTATGTTGCGTCGGATGCCATTCTCTGCACAATAAAACATAGATACATTTATGTTTTACGCGCAATAAAGAGAAGGGGGGTGGGAACTACAATTCAAAAGAACATAATATCTTAATTCCAAGAAATCTAATTACCCCATGCAGTATGTATATATAAATATATGAAAATGGAACAAAGTAGATATACCACGTAGTGCAATTGACTTAGATATGAAAGAGAAATATAAAGTAGACAATAAAAGTACAACAATCACGACATAAAAAACCCATTTAGCCATGTTATTAGATAAGAGAAAAAACCCCTTTCACATATTTCATTTAAGATACATAATAGCTGAAAAAATAATAATACAGATTAAGTGTTCATTGTTAACCACCGTACAAATACAAAGCTGAATATCTAAAAATCATCATTAGAGTCCTCAGTCAACTGATTCTCGGACTCGCTACCAGACATATCATCAGCACCGATGTCTTCCATGCCCATTTCCTTGTCAAGTATTTCATCATCAATAAAAGCATCGTCAACTGAAACTATTGGGTCTCGGCGCGATATGATTGCTGGATCAATAGGCAAATGCTCTTCATCATCTCGAGTTAACGGATCGGACATGATTGACTCACTTGCGAGGATAGGGGGTAGTTGTTGGGATTAATGTCACCATCATCTTCGGAGTCATCCCCTGATGCTTCGTTAGTGTCCATTCCATCCTCTATAGCAGTACTTACAGGAATGTTGTAAACATTCCTATTTGTAATTTTTTGAACGACTTGCCAACTTCCCCCCAACATAGGATCGGGCAAATAAAAGACTTGACTTGCTTGGGAGGCAAGGATGAAGGGCTCATCTTTGTATGAATGCCTAGCAGTATTTGCATAAAAGTTGTCAATAATTTCATACTATTTTCAGTAAAAAAATAAAAAAGTATGGACCAAGACCAATTAAACTTCCCATTGAACTAGGTTGGAGGATTGTATTTGATTATCTTGTGTCATTAAGGAGAGTAGAATATCACACATGCTGTATTTTTTTTTTTTGATAGGTAATAATAATTTTATTCATGCAAAAGGTTAAGCCAAGTACATAGGGAGTATACAAGGAAAACCTAGTTACAAGCTAGTTAGCAGAAAACTTGCTAAAGCAAGACATTACAAGAATTCCCTTCCCTTACAAAATTATGTACCCAAAAACTTAGAATGCTGTATTAATAGTGATTAATACAAGTGTTTTAAATGATACGTGTCAATTTAGTGGTTTCGTCAATTTCATCCATTCACATATACATATTCACAAAAGGTAGAATTCATGCATCTACTTATCTCGTGTTTCACCATAACTTCATTATCTTTTTCAGACAAAGGTGCTAAAGATTTTTCGATATTGTGGCTTAGGTTCCAAATTTCATAGTGGTACTTATTTTCACATGGAAGGAACTGGAAGTGCTTAGCCTACACATGTACCCTTGGCAATCCTATTGTTGTCACTCTCCCTTTCATTTACATGTATTTGCTCAACCATATTTGGTTTGCTTCATACTGTTTGTATCAACTATAGTGTTACTTTTTTTTATAGGTAATAAGAGAAACTATAGTGTTACAAGTTGTAGTTCTAAGGGTGAGTTTTGGAATACTATTATTCCTCATGTTCTTCTTATAAGATGTTTTGAAAATAAATGATTGGGTGGAACACTGGAATTGATCCTAAACTTCAGCGGGAATATTATTCTGCTAAAAGGAGAGTCAAAACTCTAGATCTTGCTACTAGGATCAGGGTGGATATTTAGGTTATAATTTATACATCAATTCTTTCTACAGCTCTTAAAATCTTGGTTTCTTTATTTAATAACCCTAATAGAGAAACAAATCAGTTTAGAATTTATATAAGTATCTAGTAAATATAGACATAGTAATACCATAAATTTTTTGGTAAGTAATTTCTTATGTGTGCATATCTTCTATATAAAAAGTGTCAATCCAAAATGCAATAGTAACTTTTTGGTCTTCTAAGTTTTTTCTTTTGGTTTTCCAAGTTTATTCCACTATTGATCATTTTCCAATTTTGTCCTTGTGATTTATTTTTGTTTTCTTAAGCCACTGAGGCACTTAAATTGATTTTGCCATTGTAGTACTTTCTACAAAGAGAGAATACTTGTTCAAAATTGTAAGGATTGAAAGCCAATTTTATATCCAAATGAGAGCACAAAACAAGTATGTTCAGATTTAACAAAATCTTCCCAAAAATTAGATTAAAAGAACCCAAAGATCCATCAGCTCGCAAAAGTCACAAAAATGATCATAAATCCAAACCAAGCTTAGATTCAAAAATTATTTCTTTTTCCAACAACCAAAAGCACACCCAAAAACTACATCAAAAAAATCCAAAAAATCATCAGTCATAGGATTCAGAAGAAGAGAATTTTTTTTTCTTTTTACAAATATGAAAAATATAACTTCATATATATGGAAAAAAACACAAAAAAAAAAAAATTCTCTTCTTCTGGAAAAAACACGCGATAGGGAAACAAAACACAGTAAAGGAAAAATAAAAAATAAACATCAGTCGAGAAGAAAAAAAAACTAAGAACACAGATCAGAATGCGATCTCTTCAAGTATATAAACATCTATTCAGATCTGTAGGGAAATAAAATAAGTTCAAAAAATGTACATCAACTCAGATTTGTAGGAAATGGAAAACATGTATTCATCTACCTACACATCTTGTGATGGAAAAAATGAAACAAAAAGAAAGAGTCGGGAAGAAAATGCTAACAAGTAAAATGTAAAAAATAAATAAACAGCCACAGAAAATATTAGAACAAACGAAAAATACAAGACCATTAGAAAATCCCTTCAAAAAAAATTTACATATCTGAAAAAATAGATCCTCAAATTCGTAAGGTTTCAAAGAACATTGTGTGAGGAAATAAATTAAAAACAGCAGAAGCTGCAAAAGGAAAGGCTAGTAATACTAGGTAGGAGTTCTCAAATAGTATAGCTTTAGCATAAAAAGAAAGCTAAGTACAAGATAAAAATGGCCTTATTGCTTTAGTATGATTTTCTTTCCAATATGCAGAAACGGACATGCTTAATGATAATACATAGCTCACTGGTTAGCAAACTGCTTCTTTTGCTTCATAGGAACACAAGCCATCAAATATTAGGACCAAAAACACTCCAGACAATGAAAGTTACGAAACACAATAATTTAACCCAGGGAAGCAGCGTTGGGAATAACATTTTGGTAGTATAAAAATACCAATACTACTAATTGGTAATATGCACGTATCGTTCTATACTATCTCATCCTATAGTCCTGCATATGCACATAACCTAGTAATAGTACACAACAATTTTACTCTACTTGCATATGTATATTAAAATTGCACTGAACAACTAAGCTATGAAGAACATTTCCACAAGAAAAATACAAAAGAATAAACTCAGATACAGAGAAGAATAACCATCAATGGAGAGATTAGTAGAGGGAGAAGACATAGGTGATTTGTAGACATACCGCGGAGAGGACTAGGTTTTTGTGGAAGAAATCGCGCTGGGGGCTGGGGGAATCGGTGTGGAACAGCTATAGCCCGTGGTGGAAAGTGAATGCGCTGGGGGTGACGGGGGGGAGGGCTCGAATGGGCACTGTGAGGGAGAGAGGATGGAATCGCAGGAGGTGAGGTGAGGTGGCAATCGTCGGGGTTGGGGGTCATTTTGGGGGGGGGGGCAGTGGGGGGTTTGAGCAGTCGGAGGGAAGGGAGCTGGGGGTTTGAGCCGTTATTGGTTGAAAGGGGCAGTGGGTTGAGCCGTCGGGGGAAGGGGGTTTGAGCCGTCGGGGCAAAATGGGGGAGGCGTCGAGGGGCAAGGGGGGATTTGTGAATCAAACAGATGGAAGGGGAAGAAGAATTGGGCATCGTATATATATATATATATATATATATATATAAATATATATATATATACAGTTTTTGCGGCGAGTAGAATTCGCGGCAATTGCCAAATATAACCCACGCTAGCCTGGGAAATCTGAAATATTTTTTTGTTGTCCCTATCATCCGTGGTAAAAAGTCACTTGAACTCTTGGCAATAAATATTTTGCAACTAAAAAATTTTGAGATGGTCATATCTTTTTTTCATAAAATAATTTAGTCACAACAAGTACTTAAATCGTAAAAAAAAAGCTTTTGTCATAAAATATTATCCACCACAACCATCTCGTGGAAAAGTACCAATATTTATTCTTTCCAACAAATTTAGTGACTAAAAGTGATTTTTTCACGTGATAGTATTTTGTGGCAAAAGAACTCGTGGCAAAAGCCACTAAATGTTGTAGTGAATAGGCGCAGGATCCCATACATCCATGTGTAAAGTATGAAGAAATGTTGATGCATGAGAAATACAAGAATGGAAAGGAAGCTTGGTGGATTTTCCTAAGGGGCAACTTTCACAAAACATAAGATTTTTATTTAAAGTAGGAAGTGACTGAATTAAAGGTTGAAGAACTCTCGGATTGGGATGTCCAAGTCTGGCATGCCACAGGTTGGCCGACACTTTGTTTGACCTAAAGGCTACTTGAGATGCAGTGGAGTCTCGAAAATTCAGGGGGTACAATCCATCCTTCATGCGTCCTCTAAGCAGTATTTGGTTCGTCTTCAAATTCTTGATGATAAAGCCCCATGGATAAAACATAAAAGTGCAATTATTATCCGTTGTGAACTGAGAAATCGAAAACAATTCCTTTTGAAGTGCAGGAACAATAGGTGTGTTCTTCATGATGAGATTAGTATTAGGCACATACGTATGTTCAATACCAGAGATTGTAAGGTTAGAACCATTACCAACCATAACCACATCATTTCCCTTGTATGGTATACTACCTTGCTTGTCAGTTTGAATTGGAGTCATATGCTGATTCGCTCCTATGTCGGGATACCAGGCTTCATCCCCTATTTCATTAACTTGAACAGCAAGGAATGCTTGATATTTCTCGGCTTCTTCATCAGGGACGCAACAACCATCTGCTTTATGATTCGGTCCTCTACATCAAAAACATGTAATCCGTGAGGTATGTCCACCACGATTAGTGCCATGCTGTTGACCACGTCTAGAAGATGACTTGTCATATGATTTATTATTCCCATGTCCACAAGAAATCTGGTTCCGTCCACGAGCTCGAGACGACGAACCACCTGCACATTATTTAAAACCAGTGTTTCGAGTTGTATTCAGTGACATTATAACATTTGAATTGTTGTGAGATGACGAGAGACTCAAATCAAAGTCTCTCAATTTGCTAGTAACGTTTTCAATTGCGGGAAATGTATTTCTTGCATTGATGGCAGCCACAATTGGATAAATTCGGGTCCTAGACCCCTTAGCAAGTAAATGATGAAATCATCATCATCTATCAATTTCCCCGCACCACACAGAAAAAGAGCCAAGGCTTTTGCCTTGTGTGGATATTCTTTCATGGAAGAAGATCCTTTGGCAAGTGCCTGCAACTCACCTCTCATTTGTTGTGCACGATCTCTTGTATGTCGACCATACAAAGTTTCTAGTGCCTCCCATGCATCAATTGCAGATTCACAGTTAATAACCTATGAAGGAGGAATATTTGAAAGAGAACTATTGATCCATCCCAAAATTAGTTGATCAATGCACAGCCACTTTGCTGCCGTTGGATTCGAAAACCCGAGTATCATTCTCATCACCAATGGTGGTAGGGGGACAAGTCACTTCATTTTTAACATAACTGAGAAGGCCATGTCCATGAAGAACAGGGACTACTTGTGCTTTCTAGAGCAAGTAGTTTGTTAATGCTAATTTGATTGAAATTTCAGATTAATTGATTTTGGTGGATATTATATCAGGAGAGGAGATATCGACCATAGGGATCGATGAGGTTTTTGAGGATGAAGACATTTTGTTATGAACTTCGAGTGGCTCTTGATACCATGTAAATGTGAATTGCCGTGATTGGCATTGACTTGCATATTGATATTTAAATACAAAATTACAGAGTATTCATGTAGCCATTTGAGGCCTATACAAGGAAAGCAATGAATGAAAAGAAAATAACCTATAACTGCCCACTAATATGTAAATGTACATTTAAGATACAACAAGAATCAAGAGATCCAAAAGAGCTGGAGCAGAGCTATCTGTAGTGATCTATAATTGTAATCTTTGATGATCTGTTTGAGGCATGAATCTCGATATGGTTGTCTCTTCATTTTAGTCCAACGAAAAGTTATAACTCGTTGATGTCCTTTAGCTATAAATAGACTATTTAGCTTATAAATAAAATAATAATAATTCTCTCTCTGTCTCTCCTAAAAGGTTTTTTTTTTTATGACTCCTAAAAAGTGTTTAAATAATTATGTACGTATTATTCTTAAGGAAAGATAATTATTATCTTAAAAAAGCAATAATATTTACGATTGAGTAAAATGTGGCGCAATCTCTTTAAAATAAATAAATAAATGCAAAATTTACATTAAAAAATTAAACTTTCAATCATAAACTTCACTCTTTTTCAAATAAGCTCTTATTGACTGCTAAAAAAAATATATATCTAAAAAATCTTAATTGTCTAAATCAAATTTCCTAGTACTAGAAAGAGTGCAACAAGTGGAAAATGTAGCTAGCTACATTGAGATCTACAATACTACATACCTTAGTATCAACTTGATGTTCATATGTTATATAGTTCACATAATTAAAGCACTTTCTACTAATCCCACTGCATCAGAATAGCAATATTGTATGATTGGTTCGGTCCGGTCCAGGCCTAAAAATGCCTGGATTGGGACCGGACCGAACCCATTTTGGTCCTAAGTTTTTGGACCCGGACCGGACCTTGGTCCGGTCTCAGTCCGGTCGGTCTTTCCGGTCCGGACCGGTCAATGCTCTCCCCTAGCTTTCCCCATTCAAACAAGGTTATAGATATATAACTGAATGCCATACCGAGTCCTGATGTAAGGCCAAAAAACCTATATGATATACCTTACCATATAACCCCATTTGTGTTCATCTTAACAAATCTCTTACATCATTAAGAAGAAAATGGCTGGAAACTCTTTGAGATCGGCTTTCGTGACCCTATTCGCGTTTGCAATCATCTTATCTCCAATGGTAACATGCGATGCATAAGCTCGGTGCACTCAAGAAGGTAAAAGCCTTATTAACTAGAAATACTTTAGCAATAAAGGAGTTATGCAAAAATAAATTTATAAATTGACGTAATTTGATGAAAGATGTTAGATTATAAAGTTAATTTTAATATAAAGTAGATCTAATAGATTATGTGATGTTTCTGAGTTTATATCTATATAATTTTTTCTACTGTCTGTAGCATATCTCTAATTAATATTGCTTGATTATAAATAATGCTTATCAATCATGACCATAAATGTTTTAGATTTACCAAATCTCGTTTTGTTTTGGTTTTTTGTTTCAGAACCTATATATCCTGCTTGTGTATGCTGTACACCTATACCACCGGGGTCTTGCTGCCAGTGTTGCCCTACTCCGGCCATCAAGACAAAGTCTGAGAATGAGTCTCCCTGAGCTTAGTACCGATATCCATCTTCCAGATGGATATACAGTCATATACATATATTCTGAATAAAAGGAATTTATGCAGTCTACACATCACTTTGATTAGTTCTGAAAATAAATTAGACTGTTTGTTTTCTATAATAAAATGAAATGGTTCATGAATAAAAATGACTTCCTAATAGATCCATTTTCTCTCTAGTCCAATGAACAAGTTCTGATGTAACAAAGATGGTTTATGCATGCTATGGAATTCGTTAGAATTATTTATTACTTTGTTTTGGTAAGAGATTTTCTTAGTTTAAAAGTTAGGAGTTGTATAAAAATAAATTTATAGATTGATGTGCTACGTTGAATTATAAAATTATTTTTATAATAAATTAGGTCTAACAGATTATATATAAAGTACTTAGAGCACTCTCATTGGATTATTCAAAGAAGTTCAAGGATAATTTTAACCATTATGAAGAGTAATTTAACTTTGACCATTTAATTCACATAAGTTTCTACATTGGAATAGCTTTTTTTTTTTAATTATATAACAATAAAGTAATATAATAATAATTTAGCTTTAATTATTCACATTAAATCTCTATATTAGATTATTTATTAATTCATTATATAGTAATGAATAATTAATAATTTAAAAAATATTTAATTGTTTATAATTATTAATTTATTTTATTTTATCGTATTTTACTATTTTATCCATCTAAAGTTCTATATAAATGTCTCCATTACAACTAGTGTTCATTGCAGATTACCTAAAAAAAAAAAAACAAAAATACAAAATTTGTGTATTTTCTCCCCCGAGCAGAAAGTCTCCATACATCAGAGATTATACACTCAAGCTGTAAATGTAAATTGTGGGCACTATCTGATTTATTGCTCAGTTTCTTTACAGAGGAATAAACTTGCTTGCTTACCCAAAAAAAATAAAAAACAAAAAAACTTAAAGATTAAACGAGCAAGCAAGATCACAAGGAAATTATAGAGACAAAACTTTCTCGTTCGTCCAGTCTTCACATTATCATCCCTCTTCACGTCTAGCTTTCTCAGCTGCCACCTTCTTCTCATGCTCTATCTTTATGGTCTCTGCACTCTAACACCATCAATACAAGAAAATTACACAGATAAAACTTCAAAGCACAAGCACAATAATTATTGTTTTGTTAAGTACAGAACATAATCATAGTTAACAAAGTTAATATTTCATTCTTAGCTCCAAAAGTAAAAGGGAACAGACAAAAGTAAGTAATCATGGCTTAAGATAAGCAGAGAAACAGAGAAAAGTCAAGATGAAAACTTTCCATGATTGTAAACTTTTCTTGCCAAGATGAAAAAAAAGGACGACAATTAAGAACAAAACTCTCTAAGAAAAGAGTACATAATCTTAGAAGTCATTAAAGTAACCAAATTTATAGAACAAAAACGAAATGATCACACACCCACATTCAGAAAATACATTAAAAAATAAGAGACAGAAGCGAACATTCTTTACGAAACGCTTGAGCAGATACAAAACGAGATACACGAATTCTTAAAGAAAATACGAATTATTAGAGAAAAACGCTTGAGCAGAAGCGGGCCTTCATTAAGTGAGTCGGGCAGTTTCCATGAAGAGTATAGGATTTCTCAAGGAAAAACCACACCTAAACAAACAGCTCTCTGTTATCTAGTAAAAAATCGTGATCAAAATCCTAGATCAATAAGTCCACAGAGGCTTCCATAGCTGGTGCAGAGGTTTTTAATTGAGAGATATCAATAAGAGTAAACAAAGAACATGTAACATACGAAAACATTTACCTAAATATTGAGAGAAAGACTAGTTGCGATTAAGGAGAAAATCAACTCTGCTTCGAAACTCGACGATGCTCTGTTTTTGCGCGTGAATGAAGAACGACAAAATAGCCAAAGTTAGGGAAGGGCGGTGTTTTGGCGTACTGGAACGGTGATGATTTGGTTTCGTTGTCTCTGAGAAGAACAAAGATGATTCCATGCTCGGGCGGAATCTGGATTCTGTATTTGGGAGCAATCCACAGAGTAAATAATATTATAGGGGTGTTCATCCGACCGACCCGACTCGATATCAAGGTTTCCAACCAGATCCGATTTCGTTCCTATACTGACTGTTCCAATTCCGATAACCCGATTATCCGACCGATAGTATGTTTTTTTAAAGGAAAGCGTATTTCAAATTTTCGATCAAAGATATCACCCCTTACTTTTCTTAGAGAACTTAATCCATGCGATTAGAGAAGTCGATCTGGGCGATTAGAGAAATCATCCCTTATTATTTTGAGGCGGCCTTCGAAGACTTTGAGATAGACCTTCGTGTGGTTTTTTGAGGCAACCATTGAAGAGCTTTACAGTTAAAGACGCTAGGTCGTGTTGATTGGTCGCATTGATAGATCGCATTGATGGGTCGTGTTGATCGCGTTGATGGATCGCGTTGATGTGTTGTTTTGGTCATTTGGGAGTAGGAAGTTGCGGCCGATTGAGGCCTTGAGCACTTGGAACTTGCCGGTGACATGTGGGAGCTCAATGATCGACTAGCTCCCGTGGACGAAGCTGAAGGTTTCGAGGTGAGGTCTATAATGAGTAATCTGTATTGTAGTTTCGGTATTGGGAATTACCCGCTTTCGATTTCACTCTTAACGGGTCGAGTGATTCGAGTCAAAATTGTTCATAAAAAAAAATCGGTCGAGTCGACAATTCGGTTATTTTGAACAGCCCCAATAATATATATAAATATAAGTAATGTGTGTTTTTTATACGTTATTATATATAAAAGTAATAATTATACATCATAAAATTATATACAAAAAATACATATATAATCATCCTATATATGTCTAATGAATATTCTTTAATTTTTAATTAATATGTAAACCTACAATAATCAACTCAAAATCCAAGACATACAAATATCAATATAGCATTAAAATTGGACTCTTGCCAAAAAAAAAAATAAAAAAAATAATAATGATTGTTTCTGACAAGGACTATGCACCTCTCCTTGCAGGTGAAGTAAATACATGGTCTACAAGAAGGGGGACGGAAAATGAGTATGGAACAACCATTTTTCAATGTTTTTTATTGGTTCAACATATAAGAGCAAATCATGCTAAAAGAACTCAAAGCATTATGACCAATATTTTTAGAGTTTTTGCACTAAATTGAAGTACAAAGGAGCACTGAGCATAAAACATAAATATAATTTTTTTCCAATGTGAAAACTTGAAAAAGAAACAAAATCTCAAAAGCAAGCTATGAAGACTTGCAGACTTGCTTTTAAGACAAGTACATACGCAAACTTGCAATATGCTATTGGCAGGCTTGTAGTATGCTACTATCATGAATATTGTTGTTGTCTCTTGGTTGAAACTTCTCAAATGACTATGGACCAGAGATTTAAACATATGAACACCTTTTTTGGCACAATAGCAATATGAGGGGCTAATTTTATATCAGTTTGTACTTTAGATGATTTATTTTTAGCATTGGGGGCTAATTTCAATAAAAAGCTTGTAAGTATGAGAAGATTATATTGTCCCCCCAAGTAACCATGTGGTTCGGATTCTGCCTCTGATTCCATGGTGGTGTTGTCTCGGGGAAGAACGAAGGGGATGAAAAAGCTTCCAGTTTTATTTTGAGGAAAATAGAAGGCAGTAGTTGAGAAAGTAAGAGAAAGAAAAATAAAAATAAAGTATGAATTTGGCTAGTGAACAGTGACTATCAAGTTTGGAATTTGTAACGATGAGGGATTGATGATTGTAATAAATATTTTACTATGAATTACATTTTCTTCTTCGAGGAATACTTCCTCCAAATTCAAAAAAATAGAAAAGGTTCTCAAATATTATAGATAGTTCCTTTACGAGTAGTTAGAGCTTATTTATGGTCTACTTATATTGTAAATGACTAAAGGCTGAATAAGACGGGCCTAATTGAAATGAATCATGAAATACAAGTTAAGTGGCTAAGTCCAAGCCCAACTAAACTTCTATAATTAATATCAAGTCCACTATGAACATGGTCCTATTGTTACACTTATATGCGTGTAACATAATTATGTTTAGCATTACTGTAGCTTGGAATTCAAATTTTTGAACTGTTGACCAATCCAATATAGACTTATTTAAGCTTCTAGTAATTAAATTCTTATTAGATTTGATTTTTTTTTTATACATTTAGGTCTGATTTATTTATACAAACTATCTTATTTTGTTTCAAATTTGTTATCATATTTTTTAAAATTTTTATATAAAATAAAATAAACAATTTAATTTTTTTAAATTTTAAAATAATTTTTTCAAATTTTAAAATAAAACTAATAATAATAAATATTTTAAAATAATATTTTTTTTAATTTCTATATTATTTTATCTCGTCTCATTTTTTAAAATAGGTAAACCCTTAGTCTATGCGTACATTGGGCAATATATGGTCCCCTCCATGGGAATGAAACTCGGTGGTTGGACCGGCATCGAGTCCTTTAGGGCCCACATGGCAATCAGCCATGCTCGCTGCCACCACTTGACCAAATCAAATCATAATTTATCAAATAATTTCGCATGGATCGTCAGAATGGCACCAGGGGCGGAACCCGGAAGATAAGTTTGAGACAGTCAAAATTATATGAAAAGTAGAAATAAGGGGGCAAAGATTAAATTTTTATTTATAATTTTCTTTTATAAAAATCATTTTAAAAAATAAGATTTTTCCACTTTATAAAAAAAGAAATAATAAATACAAATATGGATTTACAAATGATATACAATCATCTTAAAAATAAATAAATATATATAAAACCTACTTAAAAAAAAGTTAAGCTTTTTAATAAGAGTGATATTGGGGACCGGTCGGATTGTTCCCAACATCAAAAGCAGCCCAATTATTTTGAGTTGTTTTTTTTATAATAAACACAATAAAAAAAATAATAGAATGAAAAAAACACAATAAAGAATATAATAAAAAATAAAATAAAGAAAACATAATAAAAAAATATAATAAAAAAATAAAAGTATAATAAAAAAACACAATAAAAGAATAAAATGAAGATTAATATTAGGAAGATTCGGCCTTCAGTCGAACGGAGCTGTTGGAGGCTAACGGACCCATTTCAAATTTAAGCCTGTCGAGATTTCGTCAAAGGTCGTCGTTGGTCGCCGTCGCAGGGATAAACTCCCTGGAGCCCGTCAGTTCTGATAGGATGAGCGGTGTCGGCCACTACTGCTTCTAATGGCAGGCTACTTTTCTCAAGACCGACCCCCAATTTTTTTTTTTAATAATAAATCACATTTTTTATCAAAATAATTATATATTATTTATAATTTTTATATATAATATCACCCTTATAAAAATTAAAACCATGGGGCACGGCATCAGTGCGTATCTCAAACGTCAGTGAGAAGTCCAGGCTTTTTTTTTTGTTTTTTTTCCTGAAGGAAAAGTCCAGGCTTAATAACTAGGAAAATGCTAGGTCTACCTAATTCCTGATGGGATTGATGGGTAGGGGTGTTCATCCGAGCCGGGTATAACCCGGCTCGGTTTAAAATTTTATTTATTTCTTAACATTTTTGAATTTTTTTAAAAAAAATATTTAAAGAAATTTCGAATCCGAGTTTCGAATTTGGGAATTCGAAATCCGGATGAACACCCCTATCGATGGGACATGAAATAGACAAGATGTCTCTCTTGTGCAACTTTATTTCAACCATTTTGCTCCCTCAAGCCATCGAGCTATGTAAATGGTAAAGTCATATATTTGCTGAGCACTTCTATACAACCTCTCAATCTCTATACATCATTATTTTTTATTTATTTTTTATTTTTTTAAATATATTTTTTTTGAATATGTTCTTTTTAAATTAATTTAATTTTTTTATTCATTATTTATATATTAAATATTTAATTAAAAATAAAATAAAATAATGTGTGGTGTGTGGAGGTTGTGTGAATAATAAGAGGATGATAGATTTTTTCATATTTGCTTAACAAAAAAATATTGAGTACAGTCAACATTCATCACATATAAATAATTTATATATTATTTATATATATATAAATATGATAAATATTAATTTTATTTTAATATTATTTATTTATAATATATATTATATTTTTTAAAATATTTTCATAACATTTTTAATTATTAAAAAAATTTAAAATACATAATTTCATTAATATTTATTTTTTAACTATTAAATAAAATAAAAGTTTTATAAAAATTAAAATAATAATAAAATAGTAAGATTATCATTATTTATTCACAAATGCACACAAAATGTTTCCAATGTTATACACGTGTCGATCATTGTTTATGTTTTTTGTTTTTCTATTTTTCAGCTCTCTTTTTTTGTTATTTTTTGGATTTTTATTTTTAATTTTATGTGATGCGATGCGATGTCTCTAACAATTTAGTAATGGAGTTTTTACAAAGAGATCAACGTAATCGATCTTACAATCATGGGGACTAAAGTTAGATTAAAAAATACAGAGCAATTTCATATGAAGTAATCAAATAAAACGGTAGGAAAATAATCTGACATGAAATTATCTGAGTCAAGAACTAAAATGCAAGTATTTACTCTTTCCTCCCAATATAACACGTTAATATATTAGGACTTTAATTCGCAGCAGAGCGTAGTTGGTAAAAACGCGCGCGTCAATATATAAAATTTCATGGTTAACAGTCAACACGTTAATACTTGTTTGTATAATAGTCAAAGTCATTATCACGATGATCGAATATCTCTTTCTGTTCTTTAATCTATCATTAAAATATAAAAAATAGAAGATAGTTAAAGCCATAAAAAGATTTTACAAAATCTTTTTATAAGAAGATAGCTAATTATAAATTGATGTGATTTTATATGACAAGTTAGATTTATTTTATAATAAAACTAATTTCACAATCTGACGAACTATATGAAACTACATTAAATAAACTAGCAGATTATAAGACATAAATTTTAATAGGATGAAAGTACCTTACAATCTTCCCAAAAAGTTGACATGAAATGCTGCATTAAAAAAGAAGACAAGAGAATAGCTTTCAAGAGAGGGGCAGTGGCGCCATCGAATAGTGCCGGCTCATAATCCTTAAAATGGAGGAATCGCCTAATAACAGTTCAAAGCTGCAGCCGAAGGCTACAACGATGAGGTGTGTGTACTGCACCATATTAGTCTAGGTAAACTACAAGGAACTTTCATTTCTACATGCGCTTGATCTTTGGTTAGGGGAAGCATGAATAAAAAGGAGCTGGAGACAAGATAACAAGCATTCGGGTCCGATACTCCGACTGAGAACCTGAGACAACGGTGGTGTGCTGCCTGGAACGGTAGAGCACTGACAAGTCTTGTAGATTGGAAGCCTTTGATGTCGAAAAAGTTAAATTTGACTTTTGTTGAACAAAGTTTTAATTTTATTATTCACAAAAAATAGTTTTATTCCATTTTTTCACTTTTATCTCTCCACTTTTGATTAAATATAATTAAAAAATTTTGAAAAATTTGTAAATTTATACTTTTTGAATAATAGTTTTAGACAATCTAATGATAATGCTCTAAGTTATTAAAATGTATATACGTTGTGATGTGGCTAAACCCAGTTTGCTTACGAAGATAAAGCCAAAAATCTAAAATTTATCTAAAATTCATTATTATATTTTTTCAAATTCTTATATAAAATATAATAAAAAATTCAAAAATTTCAAATTGAAATTTTTTTTTCAAATCTAAAAACAAAATTAATATTTAAAAAATATATTAGAATAATATTTTATTTATTTTTTAACTTTTATTTCAACTCATCTTATTTCATCTTTAAAAAAAATTCAAATAATTTACGGAGACTAATGGAGGGTTTAGATGTCAAGAGTTTTTCATTAAGAAAATGATAGACTTACAATTATATTACTACTCATTTACTATCCATTTTATATTTGATTTTTTTTAATTTTTTTATTTTACTTAATGATTAAGGAAGTGATTATTAGTAAGATTATATTTCTTTTTTAATTTTTTTCTTAATGATTAAAGATGTTAATTTTTTTTAAAAAGAAAATTGAATATAAAGGGAAGTAAGAAACGGATGGTGATAGAATAGTAAGCCTATCACTACCATTTTCAATATTCTCCACTATTATTCATTATTTTATTATTATTTTTCACTTATTTTTATTATTATTTATTACTTTTTTTATTATTATTTTTATTATTATTTACAAACACTCTCCAACACTTATTTTGTACGGCTTTTCCTTTTTTTTTCCCACCTAATTTGTTCTTGATAAAATTAGCTTATTATTTTAATTAAAAAATTTTAAGATATAAAATAAATAATAAAAACTCATTTCTTTTTATGAGTTTAAATTTTTAAGACAAATAATTTTGTGAAAAATACTTTAGCCACACAAAAATAAATTTATAAAATGATATTGTTTGATAAGATATGTTAAATAGTAAAATTATTTTGTATCATAAAGTAAATTTAACAAATTTTATGAAACCATTAGTAAGTATATTTCTATATAATCTATTTGTGATGCAAATTTGATACATTATGAATATGTATATTAATATAAATACAGCTATTCGTCTCTTAAAGAGTTTAACAATTAAATTTATATTATGACATCTTCGCTGAGTACGCGAACTCAATGAACAAAATATGAATAATTCCTTAATTAATAAAGAATAATAATTTCTTCAATTAGATGATTTGCTTAATTTGATTACTTAAAAATAAAGAAACTCTACCAGTATTTATTGATATCATAAAAATCGATCAACAGATTAAAACAGGAAAAAAAATCATTGTCAATTTACTAATATGAGTTGAGCTTAGTTCAATATCGTTTAGAGCTCCTGACATTTATTTAACTGTTACCTTTTTATATAGGTATTTGATTTGCGTGTGTCAACTACTATATCTTCATGTTAATCTCTTATTCTTATCTTCCACCATTCATTTTTCCTTCCTCCCCCTTCACCTTCCTGCACATTGTCCAATACTTTTACACCTCTCATTTATGTCGCTTCATACTTCCTTCTGAACTCCCTTAGCCTCTGTCACTCTATGCCAACTAACTCTATGCCAACTAGGGGTGGTAATATGTTACATGACCCGTTAATCCAACATGAATACGACACGATAATAGCGGATTAGGGTTTAGTCTTAAAGGGTTTCGGATCAAAACGGATTGACCCGTTATGACACAATTGCTTGATGGGTTGATAGCGGGTCAACCTGTTTTGACTCGCTATGACATGTTATGACATGTTATGACACGTTAAGAAAGTTAAAATTACAAGTATACTCTTACATTTAAAGATAAAATTATTATAATCTTAATTTCAATATTTTTATTATTTATATTATAATTCATACTTGTAGTTAGTATTATAATTTTTATAGATATTGTGATTTTAACATTTGTATAAAATTATGCTAAGTTTAATTAAGCCAAACGGATTAATTTTGGACATATTCAACATATTTACATAAACAGGTTGAAACATATCATATTTTGTCGTGTTAATTTATTTCATAATATTTACTAATGAATCATAACGGGTTGACACGACACGACACGACACGTTATATTAACGGGTCATGTTAGGGCTTGAGATTTTGACACGATAAGCTTAACGGGTCGGGTTAAGGTTGACCTATATAGTATAATATACATGTCTTGACACTCACAAACACGACCTGTTAACACGATTTGATACTCCTAATGCCAACATCATCATGCTTCTCTTGTCCCCTAGTGCAATCAAGGGTTGGCCTGGGCACACTGGCAGATTGGTATACGAAGTACTAACCCCCGTTTTGTGTGTGTATTATTTAGACTCAATTATATTTCAGGACCTAATTATTATTATTATTAGTTTCATCTTTTACTTCAAAACCAAAATGTTTGTCCTTCAAAATCAAGAATTTTGCGAAGTTTTTAACTATATTTTTTCCAAACAAATCCATTCACAAGTGGCCAGAATATTCCTCTCAATAAGTAGATTTAAATATAAAATATTTAATAAAATAAAATAAAATATAGAATTCAAATTCAAACTCAACATCTTTGTTCTTTAACCATAGAAAATCATCATTTGTCTCAATAGAGACCATTTGTCCCATTTGAAAGAAGAACATTTAATAATATGTATCTTTTTAACAAATAAACCCACGGTACTTCAACATTCTGATCACATACGGTTTTTGCTGGCATGCGAGTTTTTTGACAAAAAGCTGTGCTAATTGATCATAAGGCCCAAGTCTTAACGTAAGCAGTATTTGGAGATTGAGCCGTTTGAAAATAATTTCAAACATATTACAAGGATTAATTCTAGTAGTGTGTGCGCGACAAATTAAGAAGCTAGCCGATCGATAACTATGATGATCTGTTTGAATTTATTTGAGTAGATCGACCTGCAACAAATCGATTGCTTTGTTAATCTACTCTCTTAATTTTGGTTTAAAAAATTTCAGGGTTTCATCAACATTGACTTTGTTATCAATGAAGATTACATTGAACAGGCAATGGGTATTCCTTACACGTCAGATAAAGCATTTATAGATACTGCAATAGCTGAAACGGTTTCTACAAAATATAATCAGGTGCAAAATACAAAGTTTTCCTCATGGAAAAATAAATTATTACACCCTGCGACCTAATCAAGGCAAAAGCAAGTACCTAATCAAAGCTACCTTCACATGGATATACTATATCTAGATAGAATGACGATGGGATGATAAGATAATTTTGCTTGCAGGCTTGCATGTGAGGAAGCAAATTAAGGAGTAGGACTGTCAATATTATGAAATCAAGACAATTAGAGAAGATGAGGTGTATGTCTAGATTTAATGTGATATTTAATTATGAATGTGGATATACCGATTCTAAAGTGTTATTAGATCACACACACGCTTGTAGTCTGAAAAAGGTAAGGCACTTCAGATGCTTGAAGAAAGTTGATGCTTGTGTCACTAAGAGACTTGAAATAAATAATGACGTAGGAATAAATTTGGCCAAAAATTACAAGTCTGTGGTTGCTGAGGCAAGAGGTTACGAGAATGTACTATTTCAAGAGAAAAAATGTTGAAACTACATTGACAAAGCACGACGACTTCGCCTCGGATTTGGAGATGGTGTAGCTCTATATAACTATTTCGAAGATATGTAAAAAAGAAATCCAGAGTTTTATTATAAGATAGATGTTGACAATGAGATGCGGTTAAAGAATGCGTTTTGGGTAGACGCCCAAAGTAGAACTACATATGAATTATTCGGAGATGTGATTATATTTGATACGGTATATCTGACAAATGCGTATAAAATGCCTTTTGCCCCGCTTGTAAGTGTGAACTACCATGAGTAGTCAATCCTACTTAGGTGCAGATTGATATCCAGTGAGGATGAAAATACATTTGAGTGTATTATAAGAAAACTGCTTATTTGTGACTAGTTATTTCTTGCTAAAATGATTATTTACTGTCAAAATGAGTCTGTTTTGGTCACAAATAGTTATCATGACCACAAATAATTCGTCATAAATACTCGTTTTTTCTTGTAGTGGTGGTTATTTAAGTCATGGTTGCAATGCATGAATGACCAACTATCAAATGCAATCATCATAGACCAAGCTAAGGCCATGAAAATTCTATTTTTGATAATGTTTCCAACTTCTAAGCATCGCTTCTGCTTGTGGCATATAATGAAAAAAACTTCTTGAAAAGTTTGGATCACATTATCGACATGGAAAAATAAAGAATTCTCTACAAAGGTGAGTATATGACTTTTTCAGTGAACATGAATTTGAGGAACATTGGAATTCTATGCTTGAGACGTATGATTTGCATGAGAATGTATGGTTGGTATCATTGTATCGTAATCGACATTTTTGGGTGTTGCCCTATGTTAGAGACACGTTTTGGCAAGAATATCAACTACATGGCGAAGTAAAGGAATAAACGCATTTTTCGATAACTATGTTCACTCTAGAACTACTTTGAAACAATTTGTTGACCAATATGTTTCGGCCCTAAGGAAGAATGTAGAGGATGAAGAAATTTCTAACTTTAATTCATTTAATATGGACATTCCTTACATCAGTCGATATCCTCGTGAAAAGTAATTTCAAAAAGCATATACTCTTGCTAAATTCAAAAAAGTACAAGAGGAATTGTGAGGATTTTTATATTTAACTACCCTATTAGGATCATGTGAGGATGATAGTAACATGTTTGTAGTTGTGGATGAGGTTAAAGTTGTTGATGACTTCTTAAAATGTATCTTTATTGTCAAAGATGATCAAGATCTCCATGATGTGAAATGCATTTGTAAGTTATTTGAATTTATGGGTATATTGTATAGGCATGCTCTCTGTATCATAACTCAGATGGGTCAACCTACAATACCATCAAAATACATATTGGATTGGTGGAGGAAAGATCTTAAGCAAAAATACACCTTTGTGAAAAGTAGTTATGACACTAGTAGCATTGACAATGCATGGAGGTACGGTAGGATCCAAAACCACTTCTATGAACTGTGTTCCAGTGCCTCTAAGGCTGAGAGTAGTTCTGTTAAATTGATTAGTCAAATAGAACAGTTGAAGACACAGTATCTTGGTATCTCAGATCATAATATTAGGAACACAGTTAATCCAGCTACTTCCATCGAGGACATGATAAATAGAATTCTTAGTTCGTTGGTAGTTCGGAGTAAGGGAAGACCACTGTCTAAAAGAAAAGTAAACCCTATTGCAAAGAGTCATAAGAAAAATAGTACTAAAAGGCAATTGCATCCGAACAAAAAGCGGAGCAGTCACACTCCAGATTCAGCCTTTGGGAACAGCACACAACATGATGCTACTGAAACCTAGGTATACTTTTTGTTAACTTTTATTTCATTTGTTATGAGTAGTCACACTACTTGGTTTGCTACTTAGTATTATACTTTTATTTTTTCTTATTTCATTTATTTATAAATTATACTTTTAATGTTAGGATCAACAAAGTCAATAATGTTCTATGAATGATCCATGATAAATTGCTTGATTTTCAATTTTAAATTGCTTAACTTTTGTTTTTGGCACTTTATTATCAGAATGATCTATGAAATTTATTTAACTTTATTTTATATGTGTCATTTTGATTTTAAATTTAGGTTCATGAATGATGTCTAAATTAAAAACTATCGACTCATTTTTCAAAAGAAAATAAGTTGATATTCCAGAATTTTTTCTAAAATTTTAAGGATTGAACTTGAGGAAAAACCTGATACTAACCCTCCAATTTTGGAGTTTGAAAAGATTCATTTTACATCGTCAACACTGGTTGGTGCTAGTGAGAATGATATATCTTTTCTAGAACGAGATCTAGGATTATGTCTTCCTATGTGGGATTATTCAATCAATCAATGTTATAAAATAAGAAGAGTTTACTTAAAAAATAGGTCTATATCAAATTCTTCTCTCAAGATATCAATTTTCTGGTTCTGAAAAGCATTTTCATCTTTCAACATTCTTGGTTTGTACAATTTGGATCTTAGCTAGAGTATTCTCCATCAAATAATGATGTATATTGTTTATCTTGTTTTTTGTTTATAATTAAAGCATCTCAATGTTTTGGATGGAAGAAAATTAATGATGAAAAATATTGTACCTTTTTGAATCATATGGGAGAGGATCTTTGCTTTTATCATAATAATGCTATAAAACCTTGTGAGGATTTATTAAAACAATCACAACATATTGATAAAATAATAAATGTACAAAGTTTCGAACAAATTCTTAACAATCGATTGCGAGTAAAAACATTTATCAATGTTGTTCAATGGCTTGCATTTCAAGCATATGCCTTTAGAGGTCAAGATGAGACCTTTGAGTAAAAAAATCGAGGTAATTTTCTTAAAATGCTTAAATTGTTGGTTTCATACGATGATAGGGTTGGGAAAAAAAAGATTTTGGAAGTTCTTGCAAATAAAATGAGAAATAAAATTTAAAAAATATCAAAAATTCTAAATTTTGCGTGATTGTTAATGAGACACGAGATGAGTCTAAAAGGGAGCAAATGACTATAATTTTAAGATTTATTGAAGATGATATTTTATACAAGAACGATTTTTCGATCTTCTACATGTTAAAAATACATCGACATTGACTCTAAAAAATAAAATATCTATAATTCTTTCTCATAGTTATCTTGATATTCAGAATATTCATGGGTAAGGATATGGTAGTTTTAGTAATATGCATGGTGAATAAAAAGGAGCAAGCATTATTTCTTATAGATTGCCCATATGCATACTATATTCATTGTTTTGCTCTTCGATTACAGTTAGCATTAGTTGTTGCATCTAAAGAGATGATTTATGTTCATGAGTTTTTCTCAAATTTGAATTTCATTATTAATGTAGTGGCCGCTTTATGTAAATGACATGATGAACTGAAGCAACACAAATAATACATATGATAGCTATTGATGAACTTTGAAAGTGGAAAATGAGCCAACCAAATTGGCCCTATCAAACGAGCCAATAATTCTAGTTGAGGTTATCATTTTTATGCTATTTGTAATCTACTACCAATGTTTGGGGCCACTTGCTCTGTGATTGAAAATATGATAAAAGAAGGATCCACTTATTCTTAACGCAGGGATATGAATACTGCTTATAAAATGATTACATCATTCCAATTTATATTTTTTTTACATTCAATAAAAGAAATCATAGATACTGTTTAGGGGTATTCATCTGGATCCGAATATCTGGCCATAACCAGATCTGGATTCGGTTTTCAAAAACCAGGCACATATCCGTTTGGATTTGATCTAGATCCAATCCGGGTGGATAACCGGATTAAATCCGGATTGTAACTGGATATCTGGATTTTTTGTATTTTGTTGCTATAAACCCAGATATCCGGATCCTCACCTTATTTAATCCGGATTTATTAGAGTATTATATGAAATCATCACTCTTTCTTCAAAGAGTCAAGTCGGATACACAAGCAATAGAATTGCACAAAAATGTGGAGGGGGGGGGGAATTCAACTAATACCATAAAAAATTGGTTGTTCTTTATCAATAACTCGACAAGTCTTGAAAGAAAATCTCAATCTTTAATAATTAAAAAAAATCTATTTCAGTCTGTGGAGTCAAGGACAACGCAATTTGGAGACAAATCCTAATTTGGCAATGAAGAGCATAAAAAAAAAAACTAAGGTGAAGAAGATTACATCCTTTCAAAACAAAAGAAATGATTCCCAAAAATTCATGTCAAAATATAAGACTCGAAAATGAAAACGAAAATGAAAAGAAAAAGGAAAACGCAAACGCAAAGCGAAAATCCTAAGCAGATGTCTCATACATGTGTGACAATAATCGGCAATGGCAAATGGCGAAAAACCTTAAGTGATTTTCTCCTATCACCCATCATTGACGAACCCTAAAAGATATTTTCTCGCATCACCCATCATCGATGAACTCTAAAAGAACATCCTTAGGCTTTCTGGCAAATGGCGATGGCGAAGTGGAATGGTGTCAGCTAGGGCTTTTTGTCGATTTGGAGAGGGAGAAGTGAGAGTTGGTGTTGAGAGAGAGAGAGAGAGAGAGAGAGAGAGAAATGCTTGTCGAAGACTCACTTGTAATTTAAACAAAACTGGTTACGGATATACGATTTAAAACTGGATCCGTAACCAGATCCGAGCAAATTCAAGATTTTGAATAACCCCCCGGATTGAATCAAGGCGGTTACCTGCCCGATAAGCCCAGATCCTGATCCGAATCCGGTTATAACCAAATATCTGGATCCGGATGAACACCCTTAGTACTGATTTTTTAGTCAAGTTTTACATTAGAAATCTCAAGACATCTTACATACCATGAATATGATTTCTACTACATTCAAAAGTTGAGAAATGAATGTTAGGAGAATTTGTTTGAGAATGTTGTCTCTTTTCCTAAAAAATTTGGTATTAACATTCTAGAATCGAGCTCTCGTTATGTACAAGGTCGTGATCGTTATTAACGAAATCACATTACGATAGAACATCATTATTATTTTAAAATATTTAATGCTACTATAAATTTTCAAATGCAAGAGTTTGGTAGTAGGTTTGGTAGAGAAATGACAAAATTTTTAATCCTTAACTCAACTTTGCATTCGAAAGATGCTTATAAATCCTTTAATATTAATGATATTTGTTGTCTTGTGGAAGAGTATTATTCTTTTGATTTTTCTGAGAATGAGAAAAATTAATTTAAGATTGTAATTGAAGTAGATTGAAATTGATGTGCTTACTAATTCGAAATTTTAGAATTTTTCATCCATTGCAGATTTTTGTCAAAAATTGGTAGAGATAGAGAAATGAAAAACATACTATCTTATTCATAGATTGATTCGTCTTGTTCTGACTCTTCCAGCGTCTACAACGACCAGTGAACGAGTATTTTCAGTTTTGAAGATTGTTAAAACCAAACTTTGCAACAAAATTGAAAATTAATTTCTAGTAAATAATTTAATTGTTGATATTAAAAGAGAAATAGTTAAGAAATCTAATTTAGATTCATATTTGATAATTTTTTTTTTCTTTAAAAGAGTGCAAGTTATAATTTTAGACCCTATGTGTTTGTTTTGTTTAATAGATTTGTATGACCGTCTTTAGGTCATTTCAATGATATATTATCTTGATCGACATATCATATATTTTTTTAATACATAGATCATATTAAACATATTTTATTTTTATTTTTATTTTAGATCTTACTATTTGTTCTATACAGCAAGAAAGTTTGTATAAAAATAGAATAAGAAATATTTTGCTATAATTTTTGCTTTGCTTGGCCCCCTTAAAACAAATTCATTATAAAAAAAATGAGTTTTTATGGTCCTTTAATTGCGATGAAAAAATTATTTGTGACTAAATTTGATTGTAAATAATTATTTGCTAGTATTAACTAGTTATAAATAAATAATTTTATTGTAGTGATTCTTGATTCCGCTACTGTATGTATCCATTGAAAAATAATCATGGAATCTACTTGAATGTCTAACATGTCTCAGATGCAGATAACCAATATTATAACTTGCGAATGATTTGGACATTTAGAATATTTAAATATTTAAATTAATCATTTCAATTTTTTAAAAATATTTAATCTTATTATTATTATTATTATTACTATTATTTTTCATCTCTATGATAACGATCTACATAGTGGAAGAAAACTTGCTGAAATTCCATGTATATTTTAATCTTAAATTTGTGGGAAATCACATTTCTATACATGTACAATTCGCAAAGCCTTTTATTCTCTCACTTTTTTTTTCCTTTTTTTTAATAGAAAGTACGAGCATTGTTTCTCCTAGATTTCAATCCAACACGAGTATGTTATACAGGTATACAAAGGCTAGGATAAGTAAGGAATTGGTTACATGTAAGATGTCCATGCACATGTGAGTTACTCTCTCTTTTCTCTCTCTCGCCTAGCGATTTTTGGCCACCCACCTCTCCAATAATCTCCTCCCAGATGGGAGGAGGTGGGCTGGAGCTAAAGCTCCAGCCCACCTCCCCCCTCCCTTTCCACTGTTTTTTCGGTAGGTTTAGACTATTTTCTAGTAGTTTTTCCATTTTTTTTCCTAGGATTTTCTTCACGGCGTCGGCCACTTTTGATCTCTTGCTTGTTGGCCTTCTCTGACCTCCACGTTTGACCCCAACAGACTCTCCCTCGGCCGATCTTCTCACCTGCGATGATGAATCACCGTTTGGATCAGTGCATTGGCCACAAACGCGACTTGGGCTGTGTGCGTTGGCCACGCGTAACTGCTTCTCGAGAAGGCTGTTGCTGTCACACGCAGCCCTTTTGGTGTTGGAGGCCTCTATTCTGTCGGGTTTGACTGTGCTTCATCGTCCATGGAGGTGTGTGGGCTACATGTACCATCGTCTCCGACGTGGGGCATCTGCCGGTGTATCGGAAACGGTTGTTATTTATCCCATATTTCCACTTTTATAACCAGTGATCTTGATCGAGGGTTCCTAGTCAACTCCAACAATATGTTCCAGACAATCAGCAACAGTGCATCCACCCCGCTTGCTGCTTTGTGCGGAGTTTCAATCGCTTTCAACGCAAGACTTATGGTTCGCTTTCTAGCATCCATTTTATTGCAATCTTTTTATAAGAGTGGTAGGGCATGATAGGTAGGGACCATGCTTGTGGTCCCAAATACCTCCACTTATTCTTTTTTTCATTTATTGTATACTGTTGTTTGTTGGTTTTGGGGTGATTGTCGGAGCTCTCCATCCCTTCCTCTTGTTAAGGAAAATCAAATTCAAATATGTGACAAGGAGGCCACATCAGATCATGCAGTTACAGATCATACCGTTACCACCACATCCTAATTTGATCTTGTCATTTGAATTTATGTTTAAATGTATAGATAGGATTTATGTAACTGTTTTTAATATTTATGTAACAAACTCACCTCATGTAAACTCTATATATATTGATCAATAAAATCGTAGCAGAGCAACCTGCCTGCATTTCATCATCTTCAACACAATCTCAATTCTTTCACAGTAACAAGAGCATTTATTGGGTTAACACCTTCGATTCAATCATGTCTTCCGCAAACAATCTCCTTGTCACCACTTCCTTCACCGCAAAAAGTTTGGCCCCTCTGATTTCCATCAAACTAGATCACACCAATTTCCTACTCTGGGTCTCCCAGCTTACACATGTTCTCCGAAGCCTTGATTTGTTTGGCATCGTTGATGGGTCTAAACCCTGTCCTCCCAAGTTCCTACTTGATTCTGAGGGCAAGGAAACCTCAAATTCTGATCCAGCCTTTGCTTTATGGCAAAGAAAAGATCAATATCTTCTTAGTTGGATAAATGCAACTCTATCCGAGACTGTCTTGTCTTCTGTATATGGTCTCACAACTTCTAAGCAGTTTGGAATCAACTAGCCTCTCGGTTTGCTTCTCAATCCAGGCCCATCTTAAAAGACAACTTCAATCACTGTGCCAAGGATCCAAATCCTGCACTGAATTCCTTCAAACTGCCAAATCCTTATCTGATCAATTGGCTATTGTTGGAAAGCCAGTTGATGATGATGATCTCATATCATATCTGATCAGTGGTCTAAATCCTTCATTTCATGCATTTGTTACTTCTCATTCTTTTGCCACTCGACAAACATCACTTTCTCTTGATGAATTTCAGACACAACTGCTCAATTATGAGCTCATGATGCAGAATCACAACTCTACCACAGAATCAGGAGGCTTTTGCTTTGTATTCTCATCAAAAGAAATATAACAATCACTCCAACAAGAAATCTTCTGAAGGGCAATCCAAGCCTCATCACACCTTCAATCAAAAGCAAGCAGAACCATCAAAACAACCTCGATCTAATTCCTCCTCTGCACCAAACTCAACTCGAGCTCAGTGTCAAATCTGTGGCAAGCCTGGTCACCTAGCCATTGACTGCTACCATAGGATGGACTTTGCATACAAAGGGTGTCATCCTCCAGCTCAACTTGTTGCCATGGTTGCCCCCAATCAAAATATCAGTCCTGAGAATCAAGCTTGGCTAGCTGACATTGGTGCTAACCAACACATCACTGCTGATCTCAACAACTTGCACATCAATAAACCTTATCAAGGTGACAATGAGGTTGCAGTAGATAATGGCTCAAGCTTGCACATTTCCCACACTAGTTTTACTAAATTTCAAACCCCTTCTCGGCCTTTATTCCTCAACAACATTTTACATTGTCCCATTGCTGCAACCAACCCGCTTTCCATTCAAAAATTTTACCAACACAATCATTGCTGGTTTAAACTAACTGCTGACTATTTTGTTGTGAAGGACAATCTCAAGGGCCAGATTCTTTTGCAAGGGCCAAGTCAAGAT
Source organism: Platycarya longipes (assembly GCA_036559045.1). Classification (NCBI taxonomy): domain Eukaryota; kingdom Viridiplantae; phylum Streptophyta; class Magnoliopsida; order Fagales; family Juglandaceae; genus Platycarya; species Platycarya longipes. Next base: position 48,552,269 of record CM071789.1, read on the forward strand.
GGACTTTATCCTATTCCTCTTCCTACCTCTCTCAATAAAACTGTCAACAATAAAGCCTATACCTTCATTGCCCAACATGGTGTTGCAGCAGATCTGTCCACTTGGCATCTTCGATTGGGGCATCCAGCCTCTCCAGTACTTCATGTTTTAAAGTCTAAGAGTCTCATTTTTGTAAAAGACCATGAACACAGTAATTCAATATGTGAATCCTGTCAAATGGCTAAAAGCAAAAAGTTGTCTTTTCCTATGTCTAGTTGCGTGTCCAAGCATCCTCTTGAAATAATACACACAGATTTAAGGTGTTCTCTAATTGCTTCAATAAGTGGATGTCGTTATTATATAATATTCATTGATAATTTTCCTCGATTTTCTTGGCTCTATCCATTGCAATCCAAATCAGAAGCATTTACCTGTTTCCTTAAGTTTAAAGGCTATGCTGAAAATCACCTTAATCACAAAATCAAACGCTTACAATCTAATGGAGGTGGTGAATTCACCACACATCAATTTCAAACTTTTCTTCAGTTAAATGGAATCACTCATCACATGTCATGCCCTCACACTCCTTAACAAAATGGAGTTGTCGAGATGAAGCATAGATATATAACAGAAACAGGCTTAGCCATGCTTGCTCATGCTCATCTTCCCACTTATGTACTTCATAATATGACCCCATTCCAGCAATTACTCAATAAGACTCCAGACTATTCAATGCTCAAAGTCTTTGGTTGCTCTTGTTACCCGCTGCTCAGACCATATAATTCTCACAAACTGCTCTACCGATCCAAAAAGTGCATTTTCTTTGGATATAGCTCCAACCACAAAGGCTATAGATGTCTAGATCCCTCCAACAATTGTGTCTATCTCAGCAGGCATGTGGTCTTTGATGAGTCTCAATTTCCCGCTGATACCTCAAGTCCATCTCTTACTCAGCACAAGGAAAAGGATCATGGTCTGCTGCAAGGAATTCCTTCACACAAATGCTCATCAGTGATCCAAGTACATCCCTTCCCTCTCCCTCTTCTTCTTCTTCTTCTTCTGATACTCCCTTTATACCTACTGAGACTTACACTATCCCCTCCCCAACCAATCCTCATAACCAACCAGCGGAATCTCAGAACCCTCAGCCAGACAGTTCCTCACTATTGTCACAACCAGCATCTCAGCCAGCCATTGAAAATCCTTTATCCCCTTCCTCAGCCTCCCTGGCAAAATCCTTCAATACTCCCCATGCTTACCCGATCCAAAACAAATTCATCACAACCCAAAACCTTTCCTAATTTCCAAACCTACTACTCCACCAAACACCCCTTATGTGCATTCAACTCACATGCCATTCCTACTGCACCCTCTATCTTTCACCAAGCATCTAAGAGTCCTGCCTGGTGTGCTGCTATGAAGGAAGAGCTTCAGGCCTTACAATCAAATGGTACCTGGTCCTTGTGCTCGAGACCAAGTCATGCTAATGTTATTTGAAATAAATGGGTGTATAAAGTCAAACAAAGGGCTGGTGGCTCAGTTGAGAGGCTTAAAGCTTGCCTTGTAGCAAAAGGCTTTTAACAGTTGGATGGTTTGGACTATTTTGAAACATTTAGTCCAGTTATTAAGCCCTTAACCATTCGGGTTATTTTAGCTCTTGCAATCCAGTTTAATTGGCCTCTAAGGCAATTAGATGTCTACAATGCATTTCTACATAGAAATCTTGAGGAGGAAGTTTTTATGGAACAACCCCCTGGTTTCATTAACGCATCATATCCCAACCATGTTTGCAAATTGCATAAGTCTCTTTATGGCCTAAAACAAGTCCCTAGAGCTTGGTTCCATCGGCTATCTCAAGCATTACTTCACCTAGGATTCTGTGAAACACATGTGGACTACTCCTTATTCACTTATCACAAATCTCATATCCATATCTATATACTTGTATATGTCGATGATCTAATAGCGACAGGCACCCACAGTTCTCTGATCATGGACATCATTCACAGTTTAAAAAAGAGCTTTGCTATGAAGGATTTAGTCCCCCTCCATTATTTCCTCGGCATCCAAGTCATCAGAGATCAATCTAGAATTTATTTATCTCAGTCCAAGTATATTACAGATGTCTTTCATCGAGCAAAAATGTTAGGTGCTAAGCCATGCTCCTCACCCTTAGCTGCAGGCACCAAACTTTCCTTGACTGCTGGAGATCCTCTCCAGGATGTTACTGCCTATAGACAAATAGTTGGAGCTCTTCAATACTACACTCTTACCAGACCTGAGCTTGCCTTTGTTGTCAAGCCTTCAGTGATTCAGATTGGGCAGGTGATGTGATGGATTGTCAGTCTACAACAGGTTATGCAATGTTTCTTGGTCCCTACCTTGTCTCTTGGAGTGCCAAAAAGCAGCCAGTTGTGTCTCGATTGAGCACAGAATCCGAATACAGAGCTATGGCCTTTGCCACAGCTAAACTATCTTGGCTACACATGCTTCTAACTGATCTCCAAGTCACACTTCCCTCTCCTCCTACGCTCTGGTGTGACAACCTTGGAGCTTTGTCATTGGCCAGCAATCCAGTTTTTCACACCAGAACCAAACACATAGAAGTTGATTACCACTTCATCCGAGAAAAGGTTGCTCAGAAAAACATCACACTTCGATATCTATCAACCTATGTTCAACTGGCCGACATCTTCACCAAGGGTCTTACACCCTCACATTTCATCTTTCTTCGAGACAAGCTTGCAGTCTGTGACCTCCCTATCAGCGTGAAGGGAGATGTTAAGGAAAATCAAATTCAAATATATGACAAGGAGGCCACATCAGATCATGCAGCTACAGATCATACCGTTACCACCACATCCTAATCTGATATTGTCATTTGAATTTATGTTTAAATGTATAGATAATATTTATGTAACTGTTTTTAATATTTTTGTAACAAACTCACCTCATGTAAACTCTATATATATTGATCAATACAATCATAGCAGAGCAACTTGCACTGCACTGCACTCCACTGCACTTCATCATCTTCAACACAATCTCAATTCTTTCACCTCTTATATCACTCTTTTAGTTTAATGAAATCTACTTGCCTTTTAAAAAAATGTTATACAGGTATACAGTACATATATAAAGTGACCTCAAAGAACAACATTTTAGTAGATCTTTGATTAACTAATTGTAAATAAATAATTTTCTTATAGTGATTCTTGATTCTGCTACTGTATGTATTCATTGAAGAATAATCATGGAATCTACTTGAATGTCTAACATGTCTCAGACGCAGATTACCAATATTATAACTTGCGGATGATTTGGACATTTAGAATATTTAAACTTTTAAATTAATCATTATAATTTTTTAAAATATTTATTATTATTATTATTATTATTATTATTTATCTCTATGATAGCGATCTACATAGTGGAAGAAAACTTGTTGAAATTCCAAGTATATTTTAATCTTAAATTTGTGGGAAATCACATTTATATACATGTACAATTCGCAAAGCCTTTTATTCTCTCTCTCTCTCTCTCTCTTAAAAAAAATTTATAGCAAGTACGAACGTTGTTTCTCCTAGATTTTTATCCAGCACAAGCATGTTATACAGGTATTCAAAGGCTAGGATAAGTAAAGAGTTGGTTACATGTAAGATGTACATGTGAGTTACTCTCTCTTTTGTCTCTCTCAGACCAGTGATTTCCGGCCGCCCACCTCTGCAATAATCTCCTCCCAAATGGGTGGAGGTGGGTTGGAGTTTTGGCTCCACCCACCTCAAAACTCCAGCCCACCTCCCCTCCTCCATTTCCATTGTTTTTCTAGTAGGTTTAGACTTTTTTCTGGTAGTTTTCCTAGGATTTTCTCTATAGTGCCGGCCACTTCCGATCTCTTGCTTGCTGGCCTTTTTTGACCTCCACGCGCGATCCTAATCGACTCTCCCTTCGCTGATCTTCTCGCCTGCGGTGATGAACTGCAGTTTGGATCAGTGCGTTGCCACACGCGCAACTTAGGCTGTGCTCGTTGGCCACGCGTAGCTGCTCCTCGGGAAGGCTATTGTCGGAGGCCCTTGTTTTGTCGGGCCTGACTGCGCTTTATCGTCCAAGGAGGCATGTGGGACATCTGTCGGTGTATCGGAAACGGTTGCTATTTATCCTATCTTTCTGCTTTTCTTAACTAATGATCTTGATCGAGGGTTCGTAGTCAATTCTAACAATTTGTTCCAAACAATTAACAACAGTGCATCAACCTCGCTTGCCGTTTTATGCAGAGTTTCCATCGCTTTTAATAATGGACTTGTCGTTTGCTTTTCAGCGACTATTTTATTTTCATCTTTTTATAAGATGACACCTACTGTTATACAGATATACAGTACATATATAAAGCGACCTCAAAGAACAAAATTTGAGTAGATCTTTGATTAAAGGATAAAAATTTCTTCTCCAAAAATAAATCATTATCTTTAGAATAATTATTCTTAGCATCTCATACCTGACATCTCTGTTAACTTTTTTTTAATAAATATATAATTATGTATAAATCATAATAAGTAGACTAACTCAATTAATTTAAAAAAATTAAAATTAAAATTAATTTAAAATAGAAAAGACGTCATGGTGCACTTCCCTTAGCTTTTTCAAAGTTAGGAAATTAATTAAATTGACCAAGTGACGACGAAGACTTAGAAAGTATGACGACGACTTTTCTTCAAGCATGCCAGATCGTCCTGTACGCCATATTAGAGTGCTGCTCATCCCATCTTCCTCAGCAGGGCACTAAAATTTAGGGAGAGAGTGAAAGTCTAAGATGGGTATTGGCACAATTACAGAAATGCTTTTGGTTTTGAAAGTCATGGCCGGCCTCTTTTTTGTTTTAGCAAATACTGTTATTGGAGTTGGCAACTCAGAACACACTGCCGCAGTCAACATTAATATTCGTCATGGTGGAAGAAAACTCGCTGAAACTCCTTCAGGTAATTGCCCGACTTGTTTATAAAATACACCTCACTTTATTTTATCTAATTATTAAATAATTTTCAGATCTCAATATAAAATAATATAAACGATTTCATTTTTTTAAATTCCAATACAAAAACTATATTAAAAAAATTATTTTATATAACTTTTTATTTTAATCTCAACTTATGTCATCTCTTCTCAATCTCACATCTCAAAACAAGTGTTTATTCTTGTGGAAATGTACATCTTTCTTTATATATTATCATGTCTTAAATTGGCCCATCCCAAGTTATTAATTAAATTTTATAGAAGTGACGTACTATAATTAAAAATTGTATAGAAGTTATTAATATTTAATAAATGTCATAAATATTAATATTAATTTAATTATAATAAAAGTATTATTAACATTTAATTGGTAGAACTACAAAAGTATATTCTAATTAAATTAAAAATTAATATTCTAATTAATATTAACTAATTAATTTATTTTTATCTCATTTTATATTTAATAATAATAAATCAAATCAAATTTCTGAATTATAGAAAACATCTACATAGTTGGCAGGAGTAAAAAAAAAAAAATTATTAGTGTTAGATAAGTTAGTACTATTCACCCACATATTTGGCCGTGAGTTACTGTAGCTAAAGTTTAAATTTTATATAGACATGCCTAATTCAATATGAGGTGTTTAAGTGTCTTGTTAGCTAAATTTGGTTAAAGTTGAGTTTTTACCAAGCCAATGAGAGTGCTTACTAGCCCCTATTTTATTATAATGTCTATTATTTAGACTAAATTATAATTCAGGACCTGATTTTTTATTTAAAAAAATTTACTTTTATATTTTACTTCAAAACCAAAATGTTTGTCCTTCAAAAACAAGAATTTATGAAGTTTTTAATAATTATTATTTTTTTCAAAATAAATTTCCCTCACGCGTGGGTCAAGTTCCTGATCTCAATAAATAGGTTCAAAAGTAAAATATTTCATTAAGTGTGGTAGATCAATACAATTCAAATGTAGAATTTCTATTTGTAATTATATGAAATCATTATTTATCTAAAAATAATTATTTTTTAAGCGTTGAAAAGAATAGATTTAATTATTTATATTTATTTTAATAAATAAGCCAACGCTTTGGCTTTCACGGTTTTTGCTGGCATGCATGCATGATAGTTCTTTGACAAAATTCAAAAACATGCATTATAAAATATAAATACTGTTTGGAGATTGAGCTGTTCGAAATTAATTTTGAACACACGTTACAAGGATTTCTAGTGCGTGCGGGCGCAACAGAAACAACAAATTAAGAAGCCGATCGATAAATTTTATTATATGTGATCTGGATGAACTAATTTGAGCAGTAGACCCGCATATATATATATATCGATTTCTAATTTGTTCTCTCTTTTCGGTGTCAGAATTTCAAGGTTTCATTAGCATTGACTGTGGTAGCAATGAAGATACTTACATTGATCCGGAAACGCGTATTCCTTACACGTCAGACAAAGGATTCATGGATACTGGAATAATAGCCGAAACGGTGTCTGGAAATTATAATCAACTGACAAAGACGTTGAGAAGTTTTCCCGAAGGAAAAAGGAATTGTTACACCCTGCGACCTAATCAAGGCAAGAACAACAAGTACCTAATCAGAGCCAGATTCACGTATGGAAATTATGATGGCAAAGACAAGGGCCCAGTATTTGACCTATATCTTGGGGTTAATAAGTGGAGAACAGTAAACAATACGACTGGGAACTATTATGAGATAATTCACATAGCTTTGACGGATTACATAGATGTTTGTCTTGTGAATATTGATAAAGGTGTACCCTTCATTTCCGTGTTGGAACTACGGCATTTGGACTCTTCCATGTATCGCATCGAGAGCGGGGCATTGTTAACAATTTGGCGATATGATGTTGGCAGAACTGGCACTTCTGCAATCAGGTGAATCATTTGATTCATACCATCCTGAGGGATCTATATATTTTGTTAACCAAGCTTCTGATCTATATATTCACTGTTTGTTTTTTTTTTTTCGTACCGGTGATTCATACATATATCTTGATTGCATGCATGACTACAATTTATACCGTTGTATTTAGAATAATGCTATAGGATATAGCCATAGAGAGATCGACCATATATAAGTAAACACTTTATATTATTTATACAACACATCAATTATTTATGTATTTACTTTTTGTGATATCTCTTCATGATTAAAACATGCGTTTATTCATCTTTAGCTCATATTCATATAAAAGCTAGCGCTTGATTGTTCCAATACGTATCATTTTGTTCTGACACGCAGTACTATCTGTGGGAAAAATGCTGCCATTTAGGTATCCAAACGATACGTATGATCGGCACTGGCACGCTTCACAGGGAGATGATTGGATTGAAATTGCCTCCAGCTCGACCATTTACGCTGCCTCCAGCAGTTACGGATTGCCAGCTGAAGTGATGAGGACTGCTGCCAAAACAAAGAACGCAAGCATTCCCTTGACAGCTAACTTCTCGATAGATCCTCTTTCAAAATATTATTGTTACTTTCACTTTGCTGAGGTTGAGAAACTTAAACCTGGCCAGGAGCGGGAGTTGACAATTTCTTTGGATGGCCAACGCTATCTCACAGAATCTGTCATACTTGATTATCTAAATCCACATACAATAGTCCAAGATAATCCGCCAATTACCGGAGCCCAGCGGTTATACTTCTCAATAAATGCGGCTCAGGGAACTCATCTTCCTCCAATCCTCAACGCCTATGAGATTTTCAAGTTGATAGAGCTATCAAATGAACCAACTGCCACAGAGGACGGTATGCCTTCTTCTCTCTTCTATTTTTCTTGTACGGATTAAATGTAGTATTTCGGTGTACTTTGGAGATGGTCCTGAACTGTATGTGCCAAAATTTTGAATACCATATTGGAAGTCATACTAGTCAAGATACTGGAATGAAATATTTTGATACAAATACTGTTTTGAAATAGTCTATATATAAATAAATTATATATATATATGTGCATACATAAACTATAAAAAGATAAAATTATTACTCATTTTGTGATTCATACAAACGAAACACATTTTTTTATATATACAAAAAGGAAAAAAAAAATCTACTTAAAAAAACCAGTTAAAAAGAAGTTGTCTATCGAAATCCAAAATCCAGTACAAGCCAAAATCCAGTATTTTGGCTGATAAGTAGTACCTGTCAAAACAGGCTGAAACGGCCGAAATATTGGGTAAAACAAACCGCAACATTTTTTGTACCAAGCAGGTAGCCAGTACGGCACATTTCTAGTATACCAACCAATATGGTACGATATTTAAAACTTTGGTATGTATCAGCAGGAGTCTTTTCTCAACAAAACAAAACACAATTTACGTTCTCGAAGTCATTATGAACTATTGATTTAAAATTTTTAGAACTAATTGATATTGATTTGATCAACTTTTTAACCATTCCACTACACTTCTAAATCCAACTTCCATGAAGTTTTACTCCATTGACATTGACATCTAGAATGTGGACTCTACTAGAGCTGAACAAAATGGCGTCACCCGACCCGACCCGATCCGTTTGCCGATATAGTTACGACTCGTTTTTTCCAACCCAAATTCGGTAACAGGTATTACTCGAATACTTGTTACCAATTAAAACCCATTTCAATTCGCAGAACACCCCCTAATTTTCAAAAACTCTCTCTGTGTCTTCTCGCTTGTGAATTTGATTCGTTTCTTGATCCATCGACCTAGTCTTGTTAATGTGAAATGCTACATCTCTCTCTCTCTCTCTCTCTCTCTCTCTCTCTCTCTCTCTCCAATCTTGAACTCATCCAAATAGTGATGGTAGTCCCCCTTCATCTTTAGGTAAAATACCTTGGACTCGTTGGTAGAAGCCAACGGAACCATATGAGAGTTAATCAACCTCATAATCCCAACGCAAACTTCTGAGAGTTTCGACTTGACCTTGGAGCGATAGCTCTTGACGAGCGTGATGCGATCCTTGTTCTTGCAGCCGCCCTCCTTCTACTCGATTGAGGACACGATGTGCCAAGCGACATGGAGCAAACCAATAACATTCTTGTAGGGTTTTCTTGGTTTTTTTTTGTTTTGATGGAGGTTTTTTTTTCCTGAAGGGGATTGCTTTCATTGTTATGATTTTTGGTGCAAATGAAACTCTGTGTTAGGGTTTTCTGAAGGGTGGTTGTTGCGATGATGGGGTGTTTTTGATTATTCTGATTTTTGGTGCAAATGAAGATTTTGTGTTGGGGGTTTTGGGTTGGTGTTACTGGATGAAAATTTTGTTTAGAGAAACAGTTGATTCTTGAGTGATTTGAAAAAAAAAAAAAGACGAAGAAAAAGAAAAAAACATATTATCGAGTAATCGGTCAACGGGGTTATCGGAATGGGAAGGTTTCGGGTTGAATCAGAATGTGTGGTTATCGGGTCGGGTCGGGTCGGGTCGGTTGAAAAGCCCTGGACTCTACTATGATACCAATTATTAAATACCCAACTAATGATCTTTAAACTCTAGACTATGATACTAATTTGATTATACCTTGATCTTAATTTGATGAAACCTTAATCTCAAGATCATATTGTAACGTCTCAATCCTAGAACTCTGGAGAATTAGTTTTTGTAACCTAAAACCATCTCCTCACGATATAAATAACATTTACAAATATTCCACAAAAATGAATTCATCTATACGGCCAACCAAACACATATACAATCCCCACAAAATTTCCAATAATATAACCAAACAAGATAAATTAATAACTCCACAAATCCTCCAGTAAATCAGATCAACATAATAACATCATCTCCCAGTAAATTAGATCAATAACATCATCTATACTACATAAACTCCCCTCATAGCAACAATACCCTAGGCACTCAATAAATAATCCACAACCAACCCTGGCCATGCTTCCTAATCTTGATTCTCAACTACATCATTAAAATCATCTGAAAATATTATGAAGATAAAAGAGTGGATTATCAATAACTCGATAAGCAGAGATATATATTACTATGTTAGTATGTAAATATAAGCATTTACAAAGTACAAAATGCAGAACAAAATATTTTGAGTGTCAACGTGCAGAACAAAACATGTTTTCAAAGTTAACAGAGCAATTGACCGACGTTTCAAAATATTTATATTTCAAAGTACTTTAGCATAACATAAACTGAACATCATCATCATATCTTATCAAATCATCACATCATAACAGAGGCCATGTTTAACCCCTATAAAAATTCAAAAATGATATAATTACTATCCATTTACAACTTTTTTTAATTTAATCTTTTTTAATTTTTAATTTTTAATTTTTAATTTTTAATTTTTAATTTTTAATTTTACTTAGTGATTAAGAATATAAATATTAATAAAATTATTATTTTTCTATTTTTTTAATGATTAAAAATGTTCAAAAAAATACTTAAAAAAATGATAAAAAATAAAAAAACTATTTCACTAATAAGTTGTAAAAAAACAGTAAAAACAGTTGTACGTGTATCGATGCTCATAAAAATTATTTTATTTTCAAAATGAGTGCACTCAGGGACAGAGAAGTTAATTCCAACCCAAACAGAGACCACAACTTTACACATGTGGTAAGGTCAGAGCATAAACTAAGTGATATAGAATCATATGTTATGCCAATAGTTTTCAGATGCCTCATCATATCAAAAGAAAAAGGAAAATGCTTTAGCCACAAAGAATTTCACAAAAGCCAACCCACAAATTGATGTGACTTGATGTAGTACGTTAGATTGTAAAATTACTTTTATTATAAAGTAGATCTAACAAATGTTATAAAGCCACATCAGTTTATGGGTTTTTTTTTTTGTAATCTCTTTGTGTCTGTAGTAGTTCTCTATGCACAAAATATCAAAAATTTAATGATCGCTCTTTTGGCATAGTTCGGAAACAAAATACCAAAAGTTGCTCATGTCTACACTAGTCATGACAAAAAATACTTTTATCTTTTATACAATTTCCGTGAGTGATGCTGAATACATAAGTAAGGTTCTTTTTACATTCCTTTCCAAAACAAAATATGCATGTTTTTCATAAAATCAAACCTCAGAACAATAGTTTTATGCAAAGTCTAGTATAGGAACCTCGCTTGAATCTTGCAGTGTATTATCTAAGTCCTTAGTCTGACCTCTACTCATTTGTTTTCACAATCATTCTCATCTTATCTAATCATTACAATTATCCCAAATTTCTACACAAAATAAAATAAACAATTCAAAATTTTCAAATTCCAATATAAATTTAATATTAAAAAAATATTTTAACAATATTTTATTCAATTTTAAACTTTTATCTCAAATTAAAATTATCCATCTCATCTGCGAAAACAAACGAAACCTAATAATCTCGCCACCTGGTCATAGAATATATACACTAGGTGTTAATGACCAACAATTCAACTTCAATCTAATTATTAAAATCCATAATTACAAGCTCTATTTTAGCATACTCAATTCCATCAACATGTCCTAGTTATTTAAAACATTACAACACAGTTTCCACATAACACTACACCAACAGTTTATCCCCACCCTCCTCGAATTCATGTTATCAGTCAACACTTGTACGTCGATCAAACCATCACCTGTTTCAAGCACTTATCCCTCGGTTTATCAAACCAATAACCAACTATATTTGTCCAAACTCAACCAATATATTGATCCGGACGCTCCACCACTCAAGCCCTGCCAACCAACGACTCAATGCAAGTACCAAACATAAGCAAACATCAAACATTTAAAACCGAAACCACCAACGTCATCCCCAAAACAGCCATCCAACAATAAACCACCCAACCTGCATGCTCCTTTATTTAAACACATTTCCATACAATGTTTCCAGCAAACAACTAGTCAATACACGTTTCAATGCACACAATGAGTCTACAGTTTAGTTATCATACCTAATCTTAGTGAGCAGAGCGACACTGTCTAGTAGCGTAAATGTTGCCTTGTAAACCAGCAATAACTCAAATACTCGAGAATCGAAAATTTTGAATATCACGCGATGGAATCACTCAAATTGAACAAGCAGAAAGAGGGAAGTTACCCACGCGTTTAGAGACGTAAATCCATCCCGATGGCTAAGTTGGTTACGTCTTTAAACTATCCAAGGTCAGCACTGGTGTGAGAGAGTAGAATCTGAGGTTCATAGGGAAAATACGCCAAAATTAATATAACTTGAAGAACGGAAAATATAATGTAAAACACGAAAAATTAAATCGACAGGGGCTTACCAACGTTGGTGAGGGAATTCCTTAGTGATCTCTAACTAGAAGTGATACACGGTGGGGAGGGGAAATTATCTGTGCAAGATTCTGTGAATTGGAAGTCAGTGAGTGTGCACGGTGAAACAGCAAAAAGACCACCACTGATATGAAGAGGCTCACCCTTGTCAGTCAAGGACGTTGGCGTTGGCAACGGCAACCCACGAATGGTGGCGTCTGCATTCTGGGTACAGCAATGGGGGTTTAGGCCTCGGGACAGAGCAGAGGAGATACACACACAGACAACAAGAGAGAAATAAAGAGGGCTAGATGCATACAACTTACAAGTTCTGGGTCACGCATGACGACGCCGAATGTAGGGGAAGTAGTGGAAATCCAGGAAAAATTTCTGGAATTTGCTACAACCCAGAAATTTTTTAAAGTCATGTTACAATTGCAAACAGGGAAATCAAAGGAGAGGAACTGAGATGCTTACCGTCATAACTAGGAGATCCAAGGTGGCGTTGGCAGCATAGATCAAAGATGCTCAACGTTTGGCAGAGAGCTTGGCCGCGAACACCAATTTGAAAACCCACTGAAAATTGAAGGATTCGCACGAGAGAGAGAGAGAGAGAGAGAGAGAGAGAGTCTGTTAAGAGAAGTTTTCATTGTGAGGAAAATAGAGTAACTGCCGAGACGTGGGGGAAGTCGGGATTCGGAGAAGAAAATGGGGAAAGGGGGGAAGAGAGTTTCCGGGTAGAAAAGAACTGAAAGGGCAGAGAAGGCTTACCGGAATCACTCCGTATGCCTCCAACGCTGCTCTCCTCGTGGGCCTGGGCCTGTGTCAGGCTTGGGCTCGGGTATTACACATACCACTCGTGTGAGTGGTGACGGTCCTATATACGAAGTCGGGGGGTGCAACTGCACACTATCATGATGTAATTACAACCACACATCTTCAGAAGACTAATTTTGTTGTAGTTGACGGTTTTTTTATATATCAGTGAAATTTGGGTATCTTCCCCAATCCCCATGGTCATACGATTAACCGCCAAAGCAAACTTTTTAGTTCTTAAAAATGGCATAGTATCATGGATAACAATTTTACCCGTCACACCATAGAATCCACAAGCGTACCGTTGGTACTTGGTAGTTCTAATTCGCAAATTCAACCACATGGCAAAGGCACACCTGTGCATGCATCTGCTGCAAATTTTGGATTTAAGTGTCGCAATTCATATTTCTCTCTTATATTTGTATCTCAAATTCTCTCCCCCTCTCTCCCACATTACTTTTCAAATGATTTTCTGTTGATTCTTAGTTTTGCCATTAATATTTTTAGTTGAAGCTATCATGGAAATCAAGGGATGGTACAAGGTGGGAAAAAACTGGCAAGGCGATCCATGTGTCCCAAGTAATTACTCGTGGGATGGTTTAAACTGCACTAACGACAATCCTCCAAGGATCATCTCATTGTAAGTACTGCGCTTCTGAAACATAAAACTTCTGTCAAACTTTCATTTTTATTTGAAGGAAACTACAAAGATAGTGGCTGACTCCCTTGTTCACAGGGGCCAACTACAAGAGAATTTTTTTTTTTTTTCCTTTAATTAATTAATTATTATTTTATTGCATCTTAACATTATATAAACAATGGCAATAACTTCCTCGTTTTATACTTTCAAGCAGGAACTTGAGCTCAAGCAAATTGACAGGGGAGATCACTACTTCATTCTCCAAGCTCGAACTACTGCAGTCCTTGTGAGTTTTAATTTGATTTGTGATAAATATATAAGCATTCAGTTTCTAAACACCAGTGTTAGCCGGACACCAACAGGCAACACAGTTAGCCAGCAATTGCTGAAGATGTTGAAAATTAGAGTGTCTGAGTGTGTATTAATTTGTGAGATTTAATGCCTGGAACTTTTACTTGGAAAGAATTGTATTTATATGCAAGTCCTGCTATTAAATATTGGTTTTCAAGCACTGAAAACGATTAATGTTTAGCTTAAGTTGCTAATATATATTTATGCAAGATTTTTCTATCTTTTTCAGGGATTTGTCATATAACAACTTAACTGGACCAGTGCCACAAGTTTTGGAACAGCTACCTAATTTAAACACTCTGTAAGACGTGGAACTCTGATCTAGGTTAAGTTGAGAGCAATACAATACATTCAGGGAAGGAAATTGAAGTGATCTACTAACACTATCTTTGCAGGGATTTAAGAGGGAACAACTTCACAGGTTCAATTCCTCAGGCTCTTCTGGAACAGTTTTGCACTAAAAAATTAGACTTGAGGTTAGGCTATCTTCCTACCTCCAACATTTATTATTCACGATTTCCTTATTGATGTTATAACCACTTTATCCTTTTTTTTTTTTTTTTTCTGTACATTGCAAATGCTTGAAGAAGTATATGTCCAACTGTAATTCTCTCTCTTTTTTTTTCCCCATCTAGTATATAATAACTGACCCTGACATCTTTACTTGATGCCTTGATGCACTTTATAAAAGGGTTGATGCAAATCCAGATATTTGTCTGGACACTCGTAAGGGAAAGAAGAAAAAGGAGTTTGTCATTCCAGTTCTTGCAGCGTCTATAACAGCAGTCTTGATCCTTCTCTTCATCGTTAGTGCTCTTGTTATATATAAAAGGAAAAGGGGATCAGGTAGTCCGGGTCCAGCTGGAGGGGGAGGTGTGCGTCGGGATTCTAGAGGTAATTTGATTTTTGGATTTGCAAAATTCTTTGGTTCAGGTTCTAATAACGAAGCTGAGCTTCGGGCGGTATTAGAAGGAATAAAAATTTGCTATCAAATGGGTCTTTTGTCCATAGATATTGAATGTGACTCTTGGTGGTTGTTTCTTGGATTTTGGCTAAAAAGTGGTACAGTTTGGTATCTTTGGGACTATCGGGATCAATTGATGTCGTTGTTTATGGATTTTGATTTCTCCATTAAGCATTTGCTTAGAGAAGGAAATCAAGTAGCGGATTCTTTGGCTAAAGGTGGGGCGATGGGAGTAAATAGGTTGTTTACTGCTAGTTTTCAATTTCCTAGAGAGACTTGAGGGCTGTATAGATTGGACAAAATGGATATCTTTTAATCCCACTTGTCCTGTTTGTTACTACAGTATTCCTCTACCACACAAATGAGGCTTTTAATAAAATTGGGTGGGGGTCACTACGTGTGACCTTCCTCTCTTTGAAAAACAAAAAAAACAAAAACAAAAACAAAAAAAAAGGTAGTTTGTTCTTTATTTTCTGCCGCTTAGTTCTGTCACAGTTTATATAGGCGAGCTTGCTTAAAAAGATATTGCACTCAATGGAAATTAACCTTATCTTCTTGTGATACACCGAAGTCTTTGCTTATTAAGTCGGGAAAAAAATTATAGAAAGATAGAAGGAAACTGCGAATGATCGATAAATGAATTACGTTAGTGGAACACCATGGTAGGTGAAAGTGATGAATGTGCTCATTCTACTCACCTGCTGCTTGGGCTCAATTTTCTCCACACATGTTTACAACTAGTTTTGAGAGGTCGGCAATATGTATCCTATAGATTGGCATATTCCTGATGCCCTTTCTTGCTCAAACATTAAGATAATATTACAAATAAAGAGTTTAATCCTCCCATTCATTGTCCATTCATGGCTGTACTGTCTATACCATACAACCATCGCATCTCAATCCCCTGCTATTTTCTAAAATCAAGCATCCCCAAAATTTCAATGAGTGGGACACCACTTCGTACAATCTTGAGGAAGACCTTGAAAAAGGAGATAACGTATCCTAACATAGACAAGCATGAAATCCAGGACTTTTTCTAGCATTACCCACTGTCAAACTATAACGCTGAGGGTTAATGTGCATTACCCTTTAGGATAAGTGACTTGGGATTTAACCATATTAACAAACATGAGAGATTTAAAACATAAACTAAGCACATGACAATGCAAACTGCAAACTTATTTTTAGCAGAGTTGAATGTTTCAATTTTGATAATCTTTTTTGCCGTAGCCATTGTTACCAAATCCAGCATCAAATCAAAGAATCGACAGTATGGCTACTCCGAGGTTGTCCAGATCACCAATAACTTCAAAAACATCATTGGCAAAGGAGGATTTGGAAACGTGTACCTCGGCAAATTGGCAGATGGAATTCAAGTTGCTGTTAAGCTTCTCTCTTCTTCATCAAACCAAGGGTACAAGGAATTTAGAGCAGAGGTTAGATAGGACAGAAGCCAGTATTTGCAATTACTTGAAAGTTTCAAAGACTACAAGTTCACGCAACTAAACAATGGAACTCCATGTCGAAATGCAGGCACAGCTCTTAATGGTAATTCATCATAGAAACTTGGTTACTCTTGTTGGATACTGTGATGACAGTGAAAACAAGGCGCTCATATATGAGTACATGGCTAACGGGAATCTACAGCAGCATTTATCAGGTATTTTCTGCAATCTCATTTTCAAAGGCTCCTCTCATCCTGTGAGTCGCTAGCTATATGTTACCTTCATCAATCAGAAGTACATCATAGGATGGCTTCTAGTTAGAGCAAACTACCAGACATTTGACAAAGTGCAGATCATCCCGAATCCTTTTCCAACTCATTCCCTATAGGATGTCCCATAAGTTTATACAATGAGGATAATGAATCTGTTGCATGTTTCACAGAAATCCAACGGAGACTGTTATTTTCTTGCATAATTGTAAAGTGAAATCAAACTGAATGAGACAAAATTGGAATGTTTTTGCTGCAGTGACAAACCCAAATGTCTTAACATGGGATGACCGACTTTGTATTGCAGTGGACGCAGCGCACGGTTTGAAAACAAATTAACCCCATAATTATTCATCTTCAGCATCTTTGGATTTCTTTTTTCGTTCGCTTAAATAAGTCAACATTGTCTACTGGTGGAATTACAGGATTGGAGTATCTACATAATGGTTGCAAGCCAGCAATCATCCACAGAGATTTAAAACCGTCCAACATCCTACTAAGCGAATACATGCAAGCCAAGATAGCTGATTTTGGGCTTTCTAGAGCCTTTGCCACCGAAAGTGATTCCCATGTGTCTACTTGCCCAGCTGGCACTTTGGGATACGTGGATCCGGAGTAAGTGTTTAGACCTACTGACTTCTACATAGTTTTTTTTTTTAGTTATACTATAAACAATTATCATGTCCAAAGTTCTTGTGAAATTTGAAACACGCTAAACTTTTTGTCCTAAATTTTCTACTACCTAAATATGCCTTAATTCTTCGTGAGAGTTGACTAAATTTTTAGGATGCCTGCTGCTATTACTCAAGTACGGCTCAAGAAATCAATCATTATTATAAGTAATAATTTGAAACTTTAAATCAGTATTTGGGTTTCTTATACTGATTCAAATGACTCATCTGTGTTTTACTTGCAGAATTGCAACATCTGGAAATTTCAATAAGAAAAGTGACGTTTATAGCTTTGGGATTGTTTTGTTTGAGCTTATAACTGGTCGCCCTGCAATAATAAGAGGTCCTATGCGAAACAATCACATACTTGACTGGGTTTATCCTTTGATAGAAAGGGCAGATATTCAAAACGTTGTTGATCCAAGACTAGAAGGAGAATTCAACACCATGTCTGCCTGGAAAGTTGTGGAAATAGCCATGTCGTGTGCACTGCCGATTGCAATCCAAAGGCCAGACATGAGTGAGGTATTGGCAGAACTAAAGGAATGTTTAGCTCAGGTATTGACTCGTGCAAGAAATCAAAGGATGACAACTGAGTGCAGAACTTCAAGCATGCCACAGAACCCGTTCCATTTGGAGCTAGATTCAGAAATTGCTCCCGTCGCTAGATAGTTACTGAACAAACTATGATCAAAAGTTCCTTGTATGCAATATGCAAGTCTGTTTGACCCCTTTTTGTGTTGTGTTGGACTTATAACGTACAATGATTACTAGTTTCTATTCTGGATGTGCTGACAGTTTTTTGACCCCTTTTTGTGTCTAAAACATTATTTGAAAATCCATAGATGCCAATCTACATGATGCAGGGAAAGTTTAGTCGATTTTGTGGTGCAAAAAAATGTTAAGTCACATGTTAATATATAAATTAAATAATAAAATCCATCTATTCCTATTAATTTAAGATTTTCAAACAAGTGGTGATTATACTTGATATTAAAGCAGAGATTTTGAGTTCAAATTTTAACTTTATACTTTATCTAATTTAATTAAATAATTCATGTGTTATTAAAGAGAATCTGACCCATATATAAGAAAAAGTGTAAAAATATAAAATAAATAATAAAATTTACATTTTTAATTTTTCAGTAAATTTGACCTTTTAAGATAAGTAGTGATTTTATATAATATCATAACAAATGTCTTGAGTTTAAACATTAATTCTACATTTTATGTCTTCAATTAAATATTCTAACAAGAGAGACTCTAACCTACACATAAGGGGAGTGTTAATATATAAAATAAAAATGCAAATCTACTCTATGTGAAGCATTCAATTCTTCATTTTCACCTTTAGAAAATAAAAATAAAAATGCTCTGTGCCTGCCAGGTATGAAACCAGGAAATAATTATCCACCCTTGTTTTTATATCTTGAAACCCATGCAATTGAGGATAATGAAATATGCTTACCTGAAGTCTGAGTTTTTGGAGGCAAAATGGGCAAGAATTCCCAGTTGATATTCCTATCATGGAACTAAAAATTTCGAGTAATGATACACAAATAATTATTTTTACAATCTTTTATACAATCATATTATAAATGAGTGAAATTTTTTATAAAGTGATGTATTTAAATACTCTTCATCACTTTACAAAAAAACCCATCCTTTATAATATAGTTGTATAAAAAGTTGTAAAAAGAATTATAATTATATCATTACTCAAAAACTCGAACTTATTATGTTTTTTCTTGCAGACTTTCCACTGTAATATTCCCAGATTGCTTGGAACCGTTAACCCTCCCCCTGCATTTTCAGCCAAAAAGACCAATAAATATGAGAGAGATAGAAGAAACAGAGAGATGTTATCAGTCAAGATATTATTAATGAACATGATGATGAATCATGAGTTAGAGGATTCATATATCTGTTTCTTGGCCATTTTCATGTGTCCGAGCCTTACTATCATACCGACCCCAAGACTTGGTCACAGTCTCATTTGCCTGTTCGATGACCATGTTGCCCTATTCATCTTTGGGGATTCTCTTTTTGATGCAGGAAACAATAATTACTTCAACACCACCATCCGGGCAAATGTTTATCCCAACCGGGAGATTTTCTGATGGCCGTATAATTCCAGATTTCTACTCAAAATCCAGTTACTTAATTGTTCCTTGGAGGCAGATGTGGATGCAGACTGCAGAGGGCTTTGTGTTAGAGTGGGGAAGAAAGCTAACGGTCTAATCTTCCTTTCAAATGCAGGTACCTTTCAAATTGTGTGCCACGTGGGCGAACGGTGGGGGTGGGAGTGGGTGCAACGGCTAGATATTGTTTTTTTTTTTTTTTAATAAAAAAAAAACTAAATTCAAACGATTTCGTGATAAACGAAGGCTATCGAAATGAAAAGAATGATCATGAAAGGAAACTGTGCGACTGATGATAATTGAATTGCACTCATGGCACTCCACAGTAGGTGAAAATGATAAATGCGTTTAGACCTACTGACATCTGCATATTTATTTTTGTAGTAGTTTAATCAAGTACACGATTCATGTCTCAATGTTCTAATGAAATCTGCAAGATAACTTTTTGTCTTGTGTTATCTACTAATTAGAGAGTAATAATACATTTATCTCTCATCTATCACTATTTTACCATTTATAATATATTTATTTTTTTATTATTTTTTTAACATCTTTAATCAGTAAAAAAAAATTAAAAATATAATTTCATTAATAATCATTTTCTTAACAATTAAGTAAAAGATTTTTTTTTAAAAAAATTAAATATTAAAAAAAGTAATAAAATAGTAATAAATGAAATGTAACTCCATCATTATTATTAATTAAATATATTTTGTCCTTGGCGATGGCCATAAGAAATTCTATATTCTCAATTGCACCAAAATCTATAAAGAGTAATGTTGGGCAACAGTCTACCGTTCACAACAGCTTTTATATACATATTATTTTTACTGTTTACATAAACACTATTTTGAGGGACTGTTGCGGTCCTGCAAACTACTGTAAATAGTGAGCTGTTGCTGAAATTTATTCATTTATAAAAAGGGTTTAAGAAAATGAATGATATGGTCCGGATTGGTGCAAAAAATGATTTTGCAATTTTTTCACCAATTCAATTAGAAGCTGCCACGTCAGTCTTCCAAGTTAGGAAAGGATACATCTGTATTCAAAGAACCGACAGTGATCTATGTGGCAGCTTCTAATTAGATTAGTGCAAAACCCATTTTGCACCAATTCGGACTATAGCATTTCTCAAAAACTAAAATGCAAATCTTTCCTATCAGGTTCCATGCCAGACTGCTCAGCATTAGAGGTGGCAATATGTTACACGATCCGTTAATTCAACACGAATACAACACGATAATAACGGGTTAGGATTTAGTCTTAAAGAGTTTCAGGTCAAAACAGGTTGACCCGTTATGACACGATTGCTTAATAGGTAGATAGCGGATCAACCTGTTTTAACCCACTATGACACGTTATGACATGTTAAGAAAGTTAAAATTACAAGTATACCCTTACATTTAAAGGTAAAATTATTAGAATCTTAATTTCAATATTTATATTATTTATATTATAATTTATACTTGTAATTAGTATTATAATTTTTATAGATATTGTGATTTTAACATTTATATAAAATTATGCTAAGTTTAATTAAGTCAAACGGATTAATTTTAGACATATTCAATATATTTACATAAACAGGTTGAAACATATCATATTTTGTCGTGTTAATTTATTTCATAATATTTACTAATAAATCATAACAGGTTGACACGACACGACACGTTATGTTAACGGGTCGTGTTAGGGTTTGAGATTTTGACACGATAAGTTTAACGAGTCGGGTTAGAATTGACTTATATAGTATAATATACATGTCTTGACACGATACGAACACAACTCGTTAACACGATTTGACACTCCTACTCAGCGTTGAGTCGCTGACCAACCTTATAGGTAGAAAACTACGAATTTGGAGTCAAGTCCTTATAATATTTGTTAGTAATAGTAAAATAATTTATAAATAATAATAAAATAGTTTAATTTAAGATATTTTATAAGATTTTAAAAAATGAGAGAATAAATTGAATAAAATTATTATAAATTTAAAAATTTTATTTAAATATAATTTCTTTTTATGATTTTTATTTTAAAATTTGAAAACACTATATTATTTTTTGTATTTTATTTGGAAGTTTGAGAAAATTGATTAGTTTTTGAAAAATGCTAAAGTCACCACTATTTGAATCCCGCTTCGAGTCCCCCCATTTCTCTCTCTTTTCTTTTGATTAAGTAAATTAATAATTTTTTTAAAAATTTTTTTTTATAAACATTAAAAACATGATATAAAAAAACAAAAAATTTAAAGATTAAGTAATAATTTTAAAGATTCAGTACCAGCCCCCGTACTTTTTATGTCTGAATAATGATTAAGTAATAATTAAAAAAAAGTTAAAAATCTAAAATTTAAAATTACTTTATTTTTGACGAACATTTAAAAAAAATTAAACATCTTAAGAATTTTATATCTAAACGACCCATGGACCGTGCGTAGGTCAGACGGTAAACAATTGAAGCCCATTAAAGAACTACCTGACCCTTAAATTTCGCATGCATCGTCGGAGTGGCACTTGGGGCAGAACCGGGAAGACAAGTTTGGAACAGGCAAAATTATGTAGAAGGTAAAATAAGGGGGCGAAAATTAAATTTATAGTTCTAATTTCCTTTTATAAAAATAATTTTAAAAAATAACAATTTTCCACTTTGACGATTTATGAGTCCCATGGGGCACCGCATCTATAGAATGCGTAGGTCAGACGGTAAAAAGTCGAAGCCTTCAAGAACTATCCAGCCCTTAATACACGATGAAATCGATGTAACATTTAAAGTTCAATCATCGGCGCAATGGAAGGCAGGAGAGAAATTATGTATTTTTTTTTTTTTCTATTTTTCAGAGCTCTCTCTTTTTCTATTTTTTTTTTAAAAGGGATTTTGTTTTTAAGTTTATACATTTAGGGAGCATTATTGTTTGTATAATTAGTCAAAGTCATTATCACGACGATCCAATAATTCTTTCGGTTCTTAATTAATCTATCATTAGAATATAACAACAAAAAATCATGATAATCAATGTCGGAAGTTTTTCTTCAAAGTTGGTGAGACTTTGAAAGGAAGGTCCCATTATTTATTGCTGGAACCCCCGAGTCTTTGGAGTGCTACTCATCCCGTCCTCCTCGGCAGAACAGTGAGAAAGACAGAAATCATGGATATGGGTGCAACTACAGAAATGCTTTTGGTTTTGAAAGCAATATCCCTCTTTTTTGTTATAGCCACTACTGCCGTTCTTGGAGTCGGCGACTCAGAACTTGCTGCTGCAGGGAACAATATTAGTGGTCGTGGTGGAAGAAAACTTGCTGAAATTCCAGGTATTTGAGTAGTACGTACATATATATTGATCTTGAAGCTTTTGTTAATATTAGTATAATAGTAAGTAGTTTTCTAATTTTATTTAAAACTAAGTTGTTAAATGAACTATTGTCTTTAATGTAATTAATTTCCGTTGTTCAAGTATCATCTTGTTCTGACAAGAGTGTAAAAACATTAATTTGTGCGAATTTAGATATCCAAACGATGTATATGATCGCTCCTGGTATGCGCATCCTGCAGCTGGTCAACAAGATTGGATCCCAGTTTCCTCCAACTCCACCATATACAGCCACACCGCTGATAATGCTTATGAAATACCAGCTCAAGTGTTAAAGACGGCTTCCAAAACACGGAACGCGAGCATTGCATTTCAAGTTTTCTACAACGCGCTAGGCACACTTTCTGATCAATATTATGTTTACCTTCATTTTGTTGAGATAGAGAAACGTGAACCTGGCCACCAGTTGAGGGAATTGACAATTGACTTGAACGGCGAGCGCATTCTCGCTGAATCTATTAAACTTGATTATCTAAATCCACTCACAATAGTCCAAGATGATCCGCCAATTAGCGGTGCTGCCGGGACACTTCACTTCTCAATAAAAGCGGCTCAGGGAACTACGATTCCTCCGATCCTCAACGCCTATGAGAATTATCGGTTCGTTAAGCTACCAAATAAACCGACTGCCCCAGACGATCGTATGCTTTCTTTCTTTCTCTTTTTGTTTTCCTAATCTCTGGATTATATATCATGTGCTGTGCATAGGAGTGTAGAATTGGATCCGGATCTGGATATCCGGCTATAGCTGAATTCCAATCCAGGTTTTAAAAATTGGAAGACGCTGGGATGCAGTCGGGCTGCACCCTAGCGTCTTTGCAACATTCTCCTTCTCCACTCCTAAATCCCTATAATTATTAGAAAAATACAATAAAAAATATAAAAAATAAAATAAAATTTAAAAAATACAATAAAATAATAAAATGAAGAAAATATAATAAAAAATATAATAAAAAACACAATAAAAAAATAAAATAAAGATGGATTTTTAATGGAGATTCGGTCTTACCCAGCCCCCTCTTCCGCCATCCGCGGTGGGCGATACTGCCCATTCAATCGGGACTGAAGGGTACAGACTCATTTTCGGATTTAAGGCCGCTGGGGGCACACCGGAATTCACTTGGGCTCGCCGTTGCAGGGGTAGGGTCGCCGGCTCCCTCTAGTCCTGATGGGGTAGGCGGTGTCACCCACTACCGCCAGCAACAGAGAAGGCTGCAAAGGGGGGGGTTCGGTTCGACCGAACCCCAGGTATTCGCTTAAAAATTAGGTAGTTATTCGTCTGGATAAATCAAAAATTAATCCGGACGGTAATCGGATGTGCTTGAATTCAAATATCTGGATTGTAACCAGATATTCATTTTTTTTAGATGTAAACTCATATATCTAGATGATATCGGGATATCTGAATTTATTAATACATTTTTTGCTTTTTAATTAAAAAAATACTTTTAAAAAAAAATAATCCACAAATTATTTGTTGTCAAATAAGATTTAATTACGAATAACCGGTTACATAATTGGATTCGTAACTAGATTCATATAAAGGAAGATAAATTTTTTGTTATAGCTAGGAGAGAAAATTTCTGAACAAGACTATGAACTACTTGAATAGCTAAGATGACACTCAAAATGAGTTTGTCCTATCAAACCCAATGGGTCTTGTTTATTTTGACATTGGAGAAGTCATTGGTTGGTGGATAGGGGGCGTATCATCTATATAGTCCAGAAGATCATAGTGGATAGAGAGTGCTACAAATTGAGCACACTATTGGGAAAAGGTAGATGAAGTTAATTTTTTATTGATTTGGGCAGTGATATGAAGGGCTATGAGTGGCTTGTCTGTGGCGGAAAAGGGCTGGGAGTTTAGGTTGAAGGTAGGGTTTTGATATGAACAGGATGACATGATTAAGGTTAGGATCATTAGTCTGATTCATTTGCTCGTGAGAGATGGCTCTCCTGATATCATATAATTAAAAAGAAACGCTTTGAAACTGCCCTGTTGTTGTAGGGCAAAAAATAGCCTACTAATAGGCTGCTTACACATAAGAAAAATGGACCTATAGCACAATAAAAGGAAACTAGCTGATTAATTCCCACAATTCACACTAAAACACAAACCCACTACAGCGAATAAACCCACCGCTTCAAGTACTACTTAAAGAAATTGAGAAACCTCATTTTACAAGTCAACTAAAAATATTTGAAGTTTAGCTTCTAAAGCTCTTAGACAAAATGCTGAGAGAACTAAATATTGTCTTCAAATAAAGCAATTTAATAAAGTCTCTCTTTTAGGATGAGAGATATTAAAATTCTACGAATACAATGTCTGAGAGACTATTTTTCATTATGAAATTTTTTCTATACAAACAAAACAAGAAAATACACAACTAAACAACATAAAAATAGAAAAAGAAAAACCCAAATCTTCAGCTGTGGTGGTGTGTAGTGGACAATATGCACCACTCTAGGAGTGAAACCACCACTGGTTTGAGTAGCTTGGAGGGCTTTGATCAACGGACAGCCGCGCACGGCGGCTAGGATTTCTCCAAATCGCAAGGCGCATCGCAACACGCGATATATAGACCTCACGCGTACAGGTCACACCCCACTCCATTCATCAAAATTTTTGATCGACTTCACAATCGACGGATGGAGAAAACAGCGGCGGGGCACATGGTGGGCTTAGGCCACCGAAACCACTTCAACCTACATTAAGCTGAACAAAACTCAACAACAAAACTAAGAAACTTGAAACCCACCTCCAAAACCATTTATAAGGATGGTCAGGAAAATAAAGAGGAGAGAAATAAGAAAAAAATGGGAGAAGGACGGAGCTGAAGCTCCGCCCCTCTCCGAGCAAAAGCCGACAACTAGGATTTTTTCTATGAGGGAAGGGAAAGTTGAGAGAGAGAGAGAGAGACAGGGGGGGTAGGGCGCTAAAGTATTCATTGCAAAGATTTCAATGAAGGTTTTCCCACACAATTCATTCATATGAAAACAAAGGAAATATATACACTTAGCTGCTGTCCTATTTTAGGAAATATGTATCCGTTAAACAAATTCTATGATACAATTACAAAGCACTAAACTCTGTACAACAGTTACAAAATCAAATATTAGTACAAAAATATACAGCAGATTTAACGTTCTCTTGTGCCTCTTGATCATGATTGACTTTAGACTTTAGCTTCTTTTATAATTCATACCCGTTCGAACTCATTTTACCCGCTGAAATTTATCAAGATTTCCAAATTCCGGATCGGACTGAAAAAAAAATAAAAAAAAAATCTAGCCCGGTTGCACACTCATTTTTTTATTTTGATATGAAAAGGAACCAGAACACCCCTTGCTATGCATATGTGAGGCTGGAACTGATACTCAGAAAGTACCGCGCCACCACTAGCATCCATTTGGTGTATGGGTGCGGTGCAACACTTCCAAGATCACGACCTTTAATTTGCATCCCTTTGCTATGAACCGATACACTTCCCATGGGAAACTTGTAGGCTTGTAGCCATGGGAGAATTACATGCATGGGTTGGCTTACACATTATTATGCTTTTTTGGTACTTCTTTATGGGTTTTTTTTTTTTTGTTTTTTGTCATCTCTAAGTTCTCCCTCCTCTGTCTCTCCCACTTTATATTTCTCAATCATTTTCTATTGATTCTTGTTTTTCCGTCAAAAACTTAAGTTACTGCTATGCTGGAGATCAAGACCCAGTACAACGTGACTAGAAACTGGCAAGGCGATCCGTGTGTCCCAAGTGATTACACATGGGAAGGTTTAAACTGCAATAATGACAGTCCTCCACGGATCATCTCATTGTGAGTGCACTTCCGAAACGATGCATGCTTAAACGATGTGCAACTTTCATTTTGACTACTTTAAACAGATAGTGTCCCCCTCCTCATTGCATGAGTAATTTTTTTTCCTGGATTGCAACTTATCTTGGAACATCCGCAATAACTTTTCCATGTTTCATAATTATTACAAGCAGGAACTTGAGCTCAAGCAACTTGACAGGGGAAATTGCAACTTCATTCTCTAAGCTAGTACTAATCCAGTCCTTGTGAGTCTTATTTCAACTGCGATAGATATTTAATTGGCATTCAGTTTCTTAACGCTAGTGCTTGTCAGACATCAGCAGGTTGAGCAACAGAGTCTGCCAGCTTGAGATTGCCAATTGGCAGATGGACCCCTGATTGCTGTAGCCTGTAGATGTTAATAATTTGAGAGAAAATATTGATTTTCAAGTAGTCCATTTATATAATATTGATTTTCAAGGACAGAAAACAATTGTCTAGCCTTAACTCACTAATATGCTTATCGAAAGTTTTTCGTTATTTTTCAGGAATTTGTCATTTAATGAATTAACTGGGCCACTGCTTGAAGTTTTGGAACAACTACCTAATTTGAAAACCCTGTAAGTTGTAGAGCTCTGATCTAGGTGTTGGGAACATGACATTCGGGGAAGAAATTGAAATAATATACATAAAACTATCTTTGCAGGGATTTAAGAGGAAACAAGCTCACAGGTTCGGTTCCTGAGGCTCTTCTGGAACAGTTGAGGAATGGACAATTGGACCTGAGGTTAGGCTATCTTCCTACATACCTTCTTTTTCTCTCTCTCCTTATTAATGCTAATTTCACTTGGTTATTTTTTTGTACATAATAAATGCTAGAAAAAGTATATTTCCCACTGTAGTTTTTTTTTTTTTTCTTTTTTGGCAAGACAAACGGCATCATCTAATATATAATAACTAACTGACCCTGTCATCTTACCTTGATCCCTTGATGCACTTTACACAAGGGTTGATGCAAATCCGGATCTTTGTCTGTAAACTCCATGTAAGGGAAAGAAGAAAAAGGAGTTTGTCATTCCAGTTCTTGCAGCGTCTATAACAGCAGTCTTGTTCCTTCTCTTCATTGTTGGTGTTGTCGCTAGAAGGAAAAAAGCGTCAGGTAATTCGTTCTTTATTTTCTACTACTGTAATT
This sequence comes from Platycarya longipes, assembly GCA_036559045.1. Classification (NCBI taxonomy): domain Eukaryota; kingdom Viridiplantae; phylum Streptophyta; class Magnoliopsida; order Fagales; family Juglandaceae; genus Platycarya; species Platycarya longipes. The sequence goes on from CM071789.1 coordinate 48,580,165, forward strand.
GTTATCACAGTTTATATAGGTGAGCTTGCTTACAAAGATATAGCACTTAATGGAAATTAACCCTTTTATATTCTGATACAGCGAGGTCATTGATAATTAAGTCTTGAAAAAAACTATAAAAAGAAATAAAACAGAACACGATCAGCAAATGATCGATAAAGGAATTACATTGTGGAACACAATGGTAGGTGAAAGTGATGAACGCGCTCATTCTACTCACCTAGTACTTGGGTTCAATTCTCATTACACTCATGTTTACACCAAGTCAGAAAAACGTATCCTTCTTTAGATTGGCTTCCTGATGCCCTTTCGTGCTCAAATATCAAGATAATATTAAGAATAAAGAGTGTCATCCTCCCATTCATTTTCCATTCATGATTTTATTTCCTCAATAAGTGGGACGCCACTTCGCACCATCTTGAGGCCGACCTTGAAAAAGGATCTAACACATCCTAACATAGACAACAATGTAATCCAAGACTTCTTCTAGCATTACTCACTGTCAAACTATATTGCAGAAACCTAAGCTCATCACGCTATAACATCACTGCATAAGGGATTTGGTTGCACAAGCCTATGGGTTAATGTGCATTCCCCTTTGGGATAAGTGGACTCAGGATTTACTTATAGTAACAAGCATGAGAGAACATAAACAAAGCACATGACAATACAAGCTGCATACTATTTTTTAGTAGAGGTGATTGTTCCATTTTTTATAATCTTTCTTGTTGTAGACACGATTACCAAATCCAGCATCAAATCAAAGAATCGACAGTATAGCCATTCTGAGGTTGTCAAGATAACCAATAACTTCAAGCACATCATTGGCAAAGGAGGATTTGGAAACGTGTACCTCGGCAAATTGAAAGATGGAATCCAAGTTGCTGTTAAGCTTCTCTCTCCTTCATCAAATCAAGGGTTCAAGGAATTTAGAGCGGAGGTTAGTTGGAACAGAAGCCAATGTTTGCTATTACTTGAACGTTTCAAAGACTACAATTTCACGCAACTAAACCATTGAACTCCATTTCGATTTTCGAAACACAGGCACAGCTCTTAATGGTAGTTCATCATGGAAACTTGGTTACTCTTGTCGGATACTGTGATGACGGTGAAAACAAGGCGCTCATGTATGAGTACATGGCTAACGGCAATCTGCAGCAGCATTTATCAGGTATTTGCAATCTCGTTTTCAAAGGTTGGCTTATAGTTAGAGCAAGCTACCTGACAGAGTGCAAAACAGACGGAATCCTTTTTAAGTCTTTTCCTACAGGCAGTTCCATAAGTTTATACGATGAAGATAATGAATCTACATGTTTCACAGAAATCAGATGGAGATTGTTATTTTCTTGCATGATTGTAAAAGCCTGGGCTATTTTTTTATGACAACCAAACTGAATGAGACAAAATTGGAATATTTTTGCTGCAGTGACAAACCCAAATGTCTTCACATGGAATGAGCGACTTTGTATTGCAGTGGACGCAGCACACGGTTTGAAAACAAATTAACCCCTTAATTATTCATCTTCAGCATCTTCGGATTTCTTTTTTCGTTCGCTTAAATAAGTCAACATTGTCTACTGGTGGAATTACAGGTTTGGAATATCTACATAATGGTTGCAAGCCGGCAATCATCCACAGAGATTTAAAACCATCCAACATCCTACTAAACGAATACATGCAAGCCAAGATAGCTGATTTTGGGCTTTCTAGAGCCTTTGCCACCGAAAGTGATTCCCATGTGTCAACTTGCCCAGCTGGCACTCCGGGATACGTCGATCCGGAGTAAGTGTTTAGACCTACTGATTTCTACATAGCTCTTTTTTTAGTTGTACTGTAATCAATTATCACGTCCAAAGTTTTTGTCCTAAATTTTCTACTACCTAAATTTTCTACTACCAAAGTATTTGAGTTTTTAGCAGCCATGAATACTCAAAAAAAGTGTATTTTTCAAAATTATGATTTATCCAATTTAAAAAATGAAGAAATAAAGGAAGTAACGTTGTCTACCTTAACTCCTGGACAAATCGTTTTAGGCGAAGAAGGATTGAATATGTGGCCATAAAAATCCATAATTTGGTCCAACAGTTTGAAAAATTGTCGGTCTGTGATCTGAAAAAGATGTTAAAAACTGAAAGGTCTTGAAGATTCAAGAATAGAAGAAATGTAAGCATATTTCCTTCTTAATTCCTCACATATTTGACGGGCTTTATTCTTTGATTGAAAAGATAAAGAAACTATTTGAAAAGTTTCTTAATCTATAATCCCACTTATATGGATACTAACTTGTTTGTCCCCACTGTAATATTAGTCAAAATTTTGACAATTAACTCGATTTTATTTATTAGAATTTCAGTAGCTGAACTCTCTTTTAGTTCATACGGATATTCAAATTGCTTTCTTGTGGCTTACATGCTCCAAAATAGATCATTTTCATCTTTGTGGACGTATGGAAATTTTTTTCCCCCTGTTAATTTTTGGAATTTGTGTTTAACGGTATACATTAAGGGAACGTTAAGATGCTGTGATGTGATATGATGTCTCTAACAATTTTTAATGGAGTTTTTACAAAGAGATCAACATAATCAATCTTACAATCATGGGACCTAAAGTTAGATTAAAAAATACAGAGCAATTCCTTTTTTTCCTTTTTAAAGACAAGATTATATTGATAATAGCAAAACCAGATATCTTTTAGGAAATACATATGATGTAATTAAAACAATAACTAAAAAAATTAAAACTCTGAACTTGGAGGATCCTTGCCGTTGTGAAATCTCATGAGGCTTGGCGGGATGAAATTCAGGGGGAGCCAGCCATACATGTTGGTTGAGGCTGTGCATTGCGTGAGTACGCACATCGATTAAAATTTTAATTATTTGCTTTAACTTCCAGTTTTCAAAAGAGTGCCATATATTATGAATGTCTTTGTCAATGGGTTTTATGGTCCAATCTATTGGTTTGTCAGGATCAAGTGCGGCATCAATTGCAATTTGAGTCTCCAGCTATTACAGAGCAATTTCATTTTGAGACAAACCATGATATGGCATGAAATTTGTAGGAAATATTTTTAAAATAATTATATATTATATTTATTATTGACAATATGTTTTAGATTTTATTGGAAAGTTATGACTTATTTTGAAAATAAAGAAATTAGAAAGAAATTTTCTGGCCTGGTGGCATTGCATTAGTGCCCTTAATTAATTGACCCACGAGTAAGGTTGCAAATAAACAGAACTGTTCGTGAATAATTCGAACTCGACTCATATAAATTCGACTGGGATTCAATTCATTTAATAAATGAGTTGGTCGTAAATACTAATATTAGTTCGAATATTAAATTAGCAAAACTTGTATAATTTTGACTCGACTCGATTTAAACTCGTGAATCATATTTGTATAAACTCGATTCGACTCGATTTATGCTCGTCATAATACTCGTAATATTTCTATATAGATATATATATATATATATATATATATATACACTCTTACATATATTTTTCATTTCTTACCTATAATCTTTTATTATATATTTTATAGGTTATATTTATTAATCTTGATATTTTGTATAAGTAATATATTTTATTACTTTATGTTATTATGTATAAGTAACATATTTTGTTTTATAATTTACAATAATAATATATTAAGTTCATAAAAAAATTATTAAGTCAAATGTTTATAAAAAGTAAGCAACTCTAATTTTAGTTCAAATTGATTAAGAGAAACAATATCATTTGTACTTCAGCCAAAAATAAAAAAAAAAGTATTAGATTAAATCGAGCTCGAGTCGAATTATTCAAACTCGTATCATCTCGAATATTTTGGATAATCGAGTTTGAGTCGAGTTCAATCAGATTATATCTTAAAAAAGTCGAACTCCGATTAGAAATTTCTAAAATTTCTCAAGTTCAAATTGAATTCGAGCAAAGAAATACATTAAACGAACTTTTGACTTCCTGTTGATATCCAACTCGATTCGGATAATTTACCGCCCTTCCCTGTGCGCAGGCACGTGGGATTTGATTAGTGCCAACCGTTTTGCAAAGGTGCATCATGTACTTGTTCTTAACCGATTTTAGTCCAACGAAAAGTGATTATAACTCGTTGATGTCCTTTAGCTATAAATAGACTGTTTAGCTTGTAAATAAATTAATAATAATTCTCCCTCTCTCTCTCTCTAAAGTTTTTATTTTTTATTTTTTGTGTGACTCCTAGAAAGAATTTAAATAATTATGTACGAATTATTCTTAAGGAAAGATAATTATTATCTTAAAAAAGCAATATTATAACGCCTTTTGAAATATGAAAGCAATAATATTTACAGAGGGGAAAAAAGACGGGTTCAAATCGTAACCGTCATTTTACTTCTATATTTTTAATATGTTATGTATAAAACGATGCCGTTGACATAAGATATATATTTATTTATTTATTTGGCCGGTTTGACACTTTGAACCAGATTCAAACCAGAATCAAATCGATTGAGTTCTTAATTGATTTCGAATGGTTCAGTACTTCTGTTGTCCGTCTGCATCAGTGCGGCCGGTTTCGTCAGTTGTCGTACAACCCTACCAGCCTTTGGCACTAAAATTGATTGACATGTGCCAACTTGCCTAATTGGCATATTGGGATATATTGAGATATTTGGATAATAAAATAAGACTAAAAATAATAATAATAATAAAATAATTTGAGTTATAATGTTTTGAAATTTTTAAAAATAAGAGATAAAAAAATTAATAAAAGATATAATAAATTTAAAATATTATTAGAATATAAAAAGTATAATGATTAGATGGAAAAAAAATTAAAGATTAAAAATTAAAAAATATTTGTATTGGAGTAATATTTTAAAAGAAAACTATGAAAACAATTGAGAAGATATGAGATTATGTTCCCCAAATAACCCGCGAGAGTTTTGAGTTCTTTTTTTTTTTTTTTAACGGAGTTGCTTGTTTTTGAGGATAAAATAAAATGAGATGACGTAAAAATTTTAAAAAAGATAAATATTTTTATAATTAATTTTAATTTTTAGAATACATTTTTATTTAAAAACAATGTCTGTTGTTTGCCTAGTAAAATACTAATTAAGATATACCATATTTTTAACTAATAACCAACTTCATTTTTATTAAAAAATTCGATTTAAATTTTTTTTATTAAAACTAATTTTATAAGACGTATTCTTGAGTTTTAGGGACCGTTTGAGAACACAACTATTTTTATGCATTCTCACATATTTTCAAATTCAATTTTTTTTTCTCTTTCAAAACCTAATAAAAAATTTAAATTTAAATTATTTCACTACTATACTAGATATTTAGAGATATTTTTAATATTTAAAAAAGACCTAAAACCAATTATAATAATCATCATCAATAAAGTTTTATAAAAAAGTGGTCATTGCCTCTTTAAAAGATCATACAATTTTTTTTTATAAATATTCAAAAATTAGATTTTGATTTTTTATAATTCTAATATTATTCTTTTATGAAGTTAATTAATTTTTTAAAATTATATTTTAGACTTTTTTAAAAGAGGGCTTAGCCAATTTACCTAACTTGCCTAAGCTTGAGGTATACATGATAATACATCAGAGTGGTTGCCTGTTTTATAGTTAGTTGTGGAAAACAGTAAATCAGATGTCTTTTCTAGTTTTAGTTTTGACTATTTCCTTTCTTTGTTGGTAGAGATCACGTACGTAATAAGCTTAAAGTTATGTTTTGCGTGAAATTTCATTTCTCCCTCAGTTAAATAAGGTTCTCTTGTATTTCAAAGCTAATTCTGAAAGCTAATAAGCAATGAAAATTGTATTTGGAGATTCATCTTGTCAACATCTAAAACAAGTCGGCCGGAGTCACGGTTTTGTCTTTATCTTTTTTTTTTTTTTTTTTTGAAGTAAGCCGACCGGAAATCCATTCACACCCTGGATGTATAAAACAAATATGAATAGCCTTTCTTAATCTTGATTTTTTTTGTTTTCATTCAAATTGTTTGATGTATCAATTTTAATGACATAGCCTTTCTTGTTGACAAAATTGGGCATTGTCATGAATTGTCAAGTCGAGCACAATCCAATTTAAAAAAAGATCATAGTAAGGTAAGTTCAATCCAAGTCATAAGTCACATAAATGGAACCTCCTATTTGTTAGCTCTTCCCTTCAATTAGTGGAAATTACAGTGTACGGCTCATCTTAATCCTATGGTTGATTTTAAATGATCGGCCTATTAATCTAGAGGATATTTCTATCAATACAAAGGAATCCGTAGGGACCGTATGAGCATGTAAACATTCATTTGTTCTCTCAGGTTATGTAACCCTTTTTATTCTTTTCATCATTCTGGAATATTATACTAAATGTGTATAAATACCCATGTAATATGTAATAGTAATACAAGAAGGAATTCTGAGGAAATGGTATTCTGTTACGGCCGTCCGACATCCGAGAACCAAGGGATCTTCGGTCCAAATCTCAGACCAATCAAGTTAAAACTCCTAGGGCTCAGAGCCTCAGATAATCAGATTGCGATCAAAACTAGACTATTGACTTTGCTTTGTTTAATTGCCATCAACAAAATCATGTACATTTGTACAAGCGAACATGTATCAAAGTCGAAGAATGTAACCTTACATAATTGCCAGAGAGTGGAAAATCAATATTTTCAAATTCAAACAAAGTTGCAGAAGTCTTACCAAATGTCGCCCCGAATCCTGATGTAAGGCCAGAGAACCTGTATAAATTTACCTTACCATGTAACCCTATTTGTGTTCATCTTAGCAAATCTATTACATCATAAAAAAGGAAAATGGTTGGAAACTCTTTGGGGTCTGCTTTCGTGACTCTCTTTGTGTTTGCAATCATCTTATCTCTAATGGTAACGTGCGATGCAGCTCGGTTCACTCAAGAAGGTAAAAGCCCCATTAATTTATAGAGAAATAATTTAGCTATAAATAGATTACATAAAAATAAATTTATAAATTGAAGTGATTTGATGCAGTACGTCAAATTATAAATTTACTTTTAATATAAAGTAGATTTAATAGATCATGTGAAGTTGCATCAATTTGTAAATTTGTTTTTGTGTAATCTCTTTGTAATTAATATCGCTTGAATATAAATATTATTTTTGTGTTTTTGTTAATAGTTTCAGTTACAAGACCCATATGCCTTGCTTGTGTATGCTGCACACCTGTACCATCAGGGTCTTGCTGAAGTGTTGCGCTACTCCCATCGAGACACAGTCCGAGAATGGGACTCCCTGAGCTTAGTACTGATATCCATCTTCCAGATGGATGTATATATTGTGAATAAAAGGAATTTATGCAGTCTACACGGCATTTTGATTAGTTCTGAAAATAAATTAGACTGTTTGTTTTCTGTAATCAAATGAAAATGATTTATGAATAAAAAGGATTTCCTAATGGATCCATCTTCTCTTTAATCCAGTGAACAAGTTATGATGTAACAAAGATAGTTTATGCATGCTATGGAATTCGTTAGAATTATTTATTACTTCGTTTTAGTAAGAGAATTTCTTAGTTTAAAGGTTGGGAATTGCGATATACATCTTTTTGCGAAAATGTGATTAGGAGTCGTATAAAAATAAATCTATAGAATAACATAGGTTGACGTGGTATGTTGGATTATGAAGTTATTTTTGCAGTAAAGTAAATTAGATCTAATAGATTATATGAAATTATATTAGTTTATGCCTTTTATTTGTATGTAATTTTAAAGAAAAATTTTATACACTGTACCATCATCACACTTTTATCTCATTATATATTATGTGATATATTTATTATTATTAGATAATTTTTTATTAGATGATTTTTTATGATCTAATAATGAAAATGTATCACATCTTAATATCTTATATAGTGGGAAGAAAGTAAGATGATGGTGTGGTGTACATCATTACACAATTTTAAAATATTAAAAATAAAATTATATATATTACATCACTATCTCACTATACATAATATGATACAGTTATTATTATTGAATTATTTTTCATTGATCTTTTATTGATTATTTAATAATAATAAATATGTCACATCTTATATAAAAGATAAAAGTAAGATAATAATATGGTGTATAACATTATTTTTAAAAAAATAAAGCAAAAGAAACAGGTAATTAGGAAGATAATGGGCTTATGCATTTAGTCTGTGACGTACATTGCACTATAAGCCTATATGTGACGGGGGATGAAACTCGGTGGTTGGATCAGCATGGAGTCCGTTCGGGCTCTAACATAAATTATGGACCACCCAGCTCTTCTCTCACCTCCAGAAACTCTAGATCTTTTCATGCAATCAGCCCTGCTCGCTGCTGGCCCTTGACCAAATCAAATCATTACTTTGGTCTCTCAACATCTAAGTAAATTAATGTCTGATTTATTTTTAAAAGTAAAATTAAGACGAGATAAGATAAATTAAAATTAAAGTAAAAAATTAAATAAAATATTATTATAATATATTTTTTTAGTATGATTTTTGTATTAGAATTTGAAAATTTTAAATTTTTTATATTATTTTATATTAAAATTTGAAAAAAATGTAATAATTAGATGAAATAAAATAAGATAAGATGAAGTATATTTAATAAAGAAACCGGGCCTAAGCCTCTATTTGATGAGAAAATTATCTCAGATTATTTATGAATATAAATAAAATAATTTATGAATAATAGTAAATAATTGTGAATAATAATAAAGTAGTATAATAATTTTTGAAAACAATTGTGCTCCCAAATAAATAAAAAGTCTAACTTGATTTATTTTTTATTTTCTTCCAAAGGCCCCATTTAAATGGTAAAAAGATTTATGTCTCGTTTTTATGTTGATATACGATGAGATGAAAAGTTTGTAAATAATAGAAAAATATTTTGTGTTAAAATATTTTTTAAATTTTGGAGCAGGAGAGAAAAAAATTGAATAAAAATAGTATATCGTTAAAATATTATTAGAATATATTTTGTAATATCATTTTTATTTTAGGATTTAAAAAAATATTCTTTTAATTTTGTTTAAAAGTTTAGAAAATTTACAATGATTAGATGAAAGAAATTATAAATTACAAAATATTATATTTAAGTGATATTTAAATGTTGAGATGAGATCACCTCATTTAAATATCTAAACCAGCCCTTAGAGAAGTGTTTGATGTACAAAATTAAAGATTTAGCTGCTAAAAGAAAATAGCTTAGCCAGACTTAGACCAAGTCTAACCATTATGTCATTTGGCAATACTTAATTCATAATCGATTTTAGTCGAACCAAAAGTTATAATTTGTAATTGGAATCTTTCAGGGAAAGAGGAAGCTGAAAGTTGCAGTACACGCGCTTAAAAGAGGCAATAAAGTAGCTCATCAAGTTGCCAAATTGGCATTATAATGTGATGATGAGGTTGTTGGAAATATTTTTAAAATAATATATTATATATTATATTTATTAATATATTTTGGAGATTTATTTTTAAAAGTTATGAATTATTTTAGTAAGAGAGAATTTAAGGAATGGTTATAAGTAATGGTTTATGTTTATTACGAATTGGGTGATTTAGTCCCGTTTGTATTTGAAGATGAGTTTAACTTATCTCAATTCATCTTCATTTCATCAGTATATTTTTATAATTTTTTATATAAAACACAAATTCATATACACATTTTTCAAATCTCAATACACATTTTGCAAATTCTAATACACATTTTTTAAATTTTAAAATAATAATAATATTAAAAAATAAATTAAATTCATCTCAACTCAAAATCAAAGCGAGACCTTAAATGACACATACCATTCTATGGCCTAGTGGAATCGGTGCCAGGAATTTACCCACAAGGCGTGGGTTCTAAATTCTAATCACGCTCCCGCCGTTACTTTTTATTGAAAAGGCACTAAGGCGCTTGAAAAATAAAGTGCAAAAGCGGCACCACTAGGGATCGAAACAGCGCGTTCTCCTTGGAAGGAAGTAGTGTGACCCTTTGGACCAATTTTATTAGTTGTGGTGCAACCGGTTTAAGATATATCGATTTGGATAAGATTACACAAAATAAGAAGGGATAACTTTTCTTTCATATCTTTTGGTCTTCTATAAATAAATCAATGGACCTATGAATTTTAAGAGATTCCAGAAGGAAACTTTGATATTCTCTATCTTCTAAATGATTTCATTTCTTCAAAACTTATTATTAGGCTCTTTTTGTTCTGCAGAGAATATATTTCTAATCTCTTAGTTGAATAACAAAATTTAAGGGTATTAGGAGTCTGATTTTGTTGGTATACAACGCAATTAGTCAAACAGGACTTGTTTCGGACTTCATTATATCTTGTAGGCAAATTTATTTGTAACCCGTGTGCATACCAAATGCTATTATTGGTGGGGACGAATATTATTTTAAAGAAAACGACATTTGTAACGCGCCTTGAAGCAAATTTTTCTCTCACTATTTTCTGTTTTGTAGCCCTTTTATACCAACAGAGGTGGTATGGTTAGAAGAGGGACCTATTATTATCAATAGATATGTACAGTTTGATAACATTATATATGGTTAATGATAATATATTAAATAAAAATTACATAATTAACTTATACAATTAGTATATAAAAAAATTATTATATATAAAAAATTATTTTAAAAATATATATACTAATTAGGGTTCAAAATCACTTTCTAAACAAGAAATAAAATATTACCATAAAAGCAAAAAAAATTTCAAGATTGAGATTCAAATGAAAAAATAGTTAATTTTGACCTCGAAAGTCCAAAATGATACACACCAAGCATAATTGGATAACACAGCTTGTATGCCAAAAAGGGCTTTTCAAATTAGAGTTATACGTGTGACAGTGCGACGCATGTCCAAAACTGCTCCAAATCAAGAAAAAGCATTGTTTCTTATTGTATTTGTATTGATATATTGTCTCAAGGTAGTTTAGAATTAAGGTGCAATCTAATAATTCAATATTATCTAATTAAGATTCTCCTACATTACTTATATGAGAGACGCTGGAGGCTGGTCAGGCTGCCCCCAGCGTCAAAAGCAGCCCAACGACATTTGGACTGCTTTTTGATGATAAATACAATAAAATAAAATAAAACACAATAAAAAAATATAATAAAAAATAAAATGAGAAAAACATAATAAAAAATACAATAAAAAATATAATAAAAAAATAAAAACATAATAAAAAATACAATAAAAGAATAAAATGAAGATAAATTTTAGGGAGATTCGGCCCTCAGCCAAACAGAGCTGCCAAAGGCAGCGGTGGCCGACACTACCCACCCCATCGTGACCGGTGGGCTCCGAACGAACCTGTTCGAGTTTAAGGCTGCCGAGGTTTCGTCGGAGGTCGCCGTCGCAGGGGTGAACTCAACGGAGTCCGCCGATCTCAATGGGATGAACGGTGTCGGCCACCACTGCCTTCAGCTAGGGCTGTAAAAGACCGAACCAGACTGGACCGGTTGTCCCGAATCGGGATCGGACCGGACTGAATATCCGGTCCGGTCCGGTCCAAATTTTACATGGACTGATTAATTTCGGTCCGGTCCCGGTCCAAAGGATTTCTCCCCCTGGACCGGACCGGATCGGACCGAACCCACATATATATATATTTATATATGTATATATAAAAATAGTATATAAATTATAATATCAATATTAATATAAATTAATATATTAATATATTAATATATAATATATATTAACATATGATATATATTAACATATAATATAATATATATACTCTTATAATATTAATATATTATAATTTATTGGTTGACTAATTGTAATATAAAAATATAAATTATAATATATTTATATAGAATATTAGTAATAACTTATAAGTAATAAGTGTATTATTGTTATTTAATATATTATTACTAATTTATCACTATTTACTAACATATAAATATATAATATATTAATATAATAGTGTTATTAGTTATAATTTATTAACATACTTAATATATAATATATACTCTTATAATATTAACATATTATAATTTATAGTAGTTAAATTTTGGCCAAAAAAAATTTGATCATTGTAAAATTTTAGATTAAATTTAGCCCATTAAACATATAGGGCACTCCTGGACCGGACTGAACCGCCTCTAGACCAAATTAGACTGGACCGGTATGGACCGAGCTCTTGTTCGGTCCGGTCCAGGGTGAGAGAATTCTTGGACCAAATGGAACCGGTTCATAAATTTCCCGGATCGGACCGGACCATTTACACCCTTACCTCCAGCGACAGGCTATTTTTCTCAAAGGAGTCGTCCCCAGCTTTTTCCTACTTACATCCACAACAATTCAAATTATGCAATTATCAAGGCATAAATTTGAGACTCAAAGAGGAGAGAGATAGATATGTAGGCTTCATTAAAAGAGAGAATGAGGGAATCATAAGACATTTTCACCATCCAGGATAAGCTCATGACCTTTATTGTCAAGGAAATCGAGGTCATTATCCTCTTTGTCTAGATCTATCTCTTTGTTGTGCTATTTTTTATGTTCTGTTGCCCTTTCATGTTTTGTTCATGACAAGGATGAAGAATCAACGTAAAGGATACTAACGGCTTGGCAAGCTTAAAGGCGGTGTCGAGATTTTTGATAAATTGAGAACCGTTTCATGGTACCTAGACCGGATTTGCCACATCGCATGTACCGTGTAAAATTTTTAGACCGGATTACGTTTAGATTTTATCTTTGCTGGTTCATCGAGCTATGTAAAAAGTCGTATATCTGCTTAACACTGGTCATCTACAAATGCACACAAAATGTTGCCAATGCTACGCACGTGTCGAGCATTATTATTGTTTATTGTTTTTATTTTTCAGCTCTTAATTTTTAATTTTTTGATTTTTTTTTTTTTGTATTTTTTTTTTTTTTAAATAAGTGAGCTTGCTTGGAAAGATAATATAGCACTCAATGGAAATTAACCTTATTTTCTTGTGATACACGGAAGTCTTTGATAATTAAGTCGCGAAAAAAACTATAGAAAGATAGAAGGAAACTGCGAAATAGTCTTAACTATTAATATATAATAGTCTAACTATCCCTTCCAAAGGTTGGAAGGAATCAGGACGTTTTCGATCAATCATGTTTACATCACCGAGAAATAAATGCCGCAGCTGATAGGTTGGCTCGAAGAGGAGCAAATGGTAGTAATGACAGTTGGTTTCCAGCTTCAGAAATTCCTATAGAAATAAAAGGAATAGTTAGACTATTAATAGTATAACTTTTAATAGTCTATCATATTTAAATCTAATACCTGCTATTCAATCAATGCGCAGAATATGTTAAAGTTTGTGAGTTTTACAAGTACACGCTTTTAGAAATTGGACACACATTTCACTTTCTTTCTTTTTGTCTAAAGCAAGTGCGAGTGGTCCAAATTTTTAGGATGCGACCTGCTGCTATAATTAGTAGTTACGGTTCTAAAAGTCAAGAATCATTTTTAGCCATTAGGTAATTACTTGAAGCTTTAAATCAGTAGTTGGGATTTTTCCTCTAATGACCGTCATCTGTGTGGAAAACGTTTTTCCTCTGTTAACTTTTGGATTTTCTTTTTAATTATATACATTACATTAAGGGAACATTAGGGATGCTTTGATGTAATAGTCTTTTAACAATTTTTAATGGAGTTCTTTACAAAGAGATCATTATAATCAATCTAACAATCATATGGGGACTAAAGTTAGATTACAAAATACAGTGCAATTTCATTTTGGGACAAACCATATGGACCACTCAAATAAAATTGGTAAGAAAATAGTACAACATAGATAGATATATTGATTAGGCCTGTTTATCCGGGTCGGGTACAACTCGGCCCAGTTTGAAATTTTATTTATTTATTAATACTTTTAAATTTTTTTAAAAAAAAATGTTTAAGAAAAGTTTGAATCCGAGTTTCGGATTCTCAAATCCGGAATCCGGATGAACACCCCTAGTATTAATAATAAGCTGGCATGAAATTTGTTGGAAATATTATTAAAATTATTATATAATATGTTTATTATTGATATTATTTTTTAGATTTATTGGAAAGTTATGAGTTATTTGAAAATAGATAAATTAAAAAGATATTGCTCTGGCCTAGTGGCATTGCAGTGCGCTTAATTAATTGACCCAAAGGGCACACCTGTTGGGATTTGAATAGAACTGCCAACCGTTTTGCAAAGGTGCATGCACTTATTCATAACCGATTTTAGTCCAACGAAAAGTTATAATTCGTTGATGTCCTTTAGTTATAAATAGACTATTTAGCTTATAAACAAATTAATAATAATTCTCTCTCTTCTAAAAAGTATTTAATTTTTTTTAACAATAAAAGAAAAAAAAGTATTTAAAGACGTTCGTGATTATGTACGTAATAAACGAATAGTAATAAGATGGTAAGTGTATTATTACCCTATTCACAAATGCAAACAAATGTTTCCAGTGTTATGCATGTGACGACCACTATTGTTTATGTTTTTTGGTTCTTTTATTTGTCAGCTCTCTTTTTTTATTTATTGTTTGTATAATTAGCCAAGTCATTATCACGACGATCGAATATTTCTTTCGGTTCTTTAATCTATCAATAAAATATAACAAGAAAAATTCAAGATGGAAAAATATAACAATTCCCGCTGGGAACTTTCGCTGATTTTTTTTTTTTTATTTAACTTTGTGATTAAGTAAATATTTTTAAGGGGGCTGCTAGGTACAAGCAGTACCAAAAGTTATGTAGAGACGTTTATTTGTTTTATTAAAAGAAAGAAAAAGGTAAAAAAAAAAAAAATTTACATACGAAAACCTTTTTTCAAATGAAATTTTAGATTTTATATTGGGGAAAAAATCAGTAAAATGAATTTAGATTTTCCTAATATTATAAATGATGCTAAAATAGAATTATTAGATTTAGTTATATCTTTATCAAAAAAAAAAATATGATAAGTAGGAAATTGAGTCAATTTTAAGAATCTATTATATTTAATAATGATTTCAAATTGAGCAACAAATCACAAATTTTCAAATGATTGAAAACAACCTTTCATACTACTAATAACATTAAAAAAAAATGCAACAATCTGCCTAAAAGGTAATTAGTCTTTGATAAAAAATAAAATGCACAAAGTTCATAGCACTAATAATATATAAAAATTCATAAAATACACTATTAAATTGTACATTTTGTATAAGTTGGGACAAAAAGAAAAAATTTTACATACGAAAACCTCCTTTCAGATTTGTTATTAAAAATTAATAATCACCAACGTACACACTAATAAGAACAACAATAATATTGTCTAAATTAATTCAGATAAACTCCAAAAACAAAAACCCTCTTCTCTAGACTTACTCAATTTAATAAATTAATCTAAATGAATGCTTCTTTTTTTTTTTTTTAACCATTGGTATATATGTTTATGAGGGGAGATATTGAAACCCAAAATGAGAAAAATAAATTATTTGTGGTCGGCAGTTTACTGAAGAGAAGTGTTGGATTTGAAAGTGGACCAGTTTCCATTTCTTTTAAATTTTTTACATTTGCATTTATTTTATTCGTTTTTCCGTTTGATCTTGCCGTTTATTTTCTTCTTGTCTGCTATCCCGTGTGGGTTGACCGTTGATTAGTGGGTTTTAATTGTATTCTTTTTTTTTTTTTTTCTTTTTAAGTACAAAAAGCATTTCTCATTTAGAAATATGAAAAAGACATGAAAAAAAGAAGACAGAAGTATGCATTCGCACGGCCCATTCAAAGGAGAGAGAAATTGAAAGGAAGGTTCCAATCCCATTATTTATTGCTGGGACACTCAATCTTTGGAGTCTACATATCCCGTCTTCCTCGATCGGCAGGATAGTGAGAAACACAGAGATGATGGATATCGGTGTAATTACAGAAATGCTTTTGGTTT
This sequence comes from Platycarya longipes, assembly GCA_036559045.1. NCBI lineage: Eukaryota > Viridiplantae > Streptophyta > Magnoliopsida > Fagales > Juglandaceae > Platycarya > Platycarya longipes. The sequence goes on from CM071789.1 coordinate 48,596,085, forward strand.
TGAAAGCTTGCCTCTTTTTTGTTATAGCCACTACTTCTGTTCTTGGAGTACTTGGCAATTCAGAACTCACTGATCATGCTGCAGGGAACAATATTATTCATCATGGTGGAAGAAAACTTGCTGAAATTCCAGGTATTTGAGTAGTACATATATTTTGATCTTGAAGCTTTTGTTAATCTTCAATTATTTCTATTAATTGAGGAGAAAATGCAATCTTGTTCCTACCTATCTTATTTATGCCTTTTATTTTTATTTTTTTAAAATGAAATCAAAATAAGGAAATTTTTAGATAGTCCTGAGATTTATACACATTTCTATTTTAATAGCTTATTTGATTTTTGATCTTTTACTTTGAAATCTAGTTTTTTTTTTTAATAATTTTTTACAAATTGATGTGAATGATACATATATAATTTTTCTAGTATATATGGTGCTCAAGTATTCTTAAATATTTTCAAATATCTTCTTTCAAACGTCACTCAAATGTAATTTTTCAAATTTTTATCTAATTATTACCAAATCGTTACAAATTTTCTAAACTCTCAAACATGATATAAAACAATAATAATAAAGTCTTTCATATTTCAAATTAAAATAATATTAAAAAAATTATATTTAAATAACTTTTTAACTTTATAATGTTTTTATTCAATTTTTTTTTCTCAATTTTCAAAATCTAATAAAATTATTTAACTTAAAATCATTTTACTACTATTAGTTTATTCGTGATAGATATCCTAAGATATTCTTGGCATAAAAAACCCCCTAATTCTTTGTCAAGGTTTCATCAGCATTGATTGTGGAAGCAATGAGGATTACATTCTAGATAGTACAGAAATTCCTTACGTGACAGATAAGGAACTGACAGATACTGGAATAGCTGAGACTGCATCTCCTGATTTATCTAAACCATACATACGGCCATTTAAGAACTTGAGAAGTTTTCCTCAAGGAAAAAGGAATTGTTATAGTCTGAGACCGGATCAAGGCAAAAACAATAAGTTCCTGATCAGAGCTAGATTCTTGTATGGAAATTACGATGGCAAAAATCAAGCCCCAGAATTTGACCTATATCTTGGGGTCAATAAATGGACGACAGTGAAACAAACGGAAGGAATAAATTATGAGATTATTCACCAACTCTCAACGGATTACATCGATGTGTGTCTCGTGAACACTGGCCAAGGTGTACCCTTCATTTCAGCATTGGAACTACGACGTTTGGATAATTCCATATATCCGATGATCACTGCAGGCGGGGCACTTGATATGCATGACCGAATGGACGTTGGTAGAACTGCGCCCATTGGATCGTTCATCAAGTAAAACAGTACCCTCTTGAGCTAGAAAATATATATAGCTATATTAGAATGATGCTAAATATAATATATTAAAATTTTATATTGCCAAGACTTGATCTATAATTTTTTTTAAAACAAAATATGATTTTAGTTATTTCTCATCTACTGCGTAGAATTTACGGACCCATCCATAATTATATAATTAATTTTCCATCACTAAATTACATACAATATAGTTTTGAAAGCATATATGTTTAAATTAAGTCATATAATCAATGATCTTATTATATTATTGTTAAATAAAAATTAATGCCATAAAGCAGCCAATAAGTCAAATTACCATTATATAATTAATGAATGCTCTTCTATAAATACTAAATTTAACGAAACATGTGCGCCGCCAGTTCGGCGGTATTAAAATGCTTCTCATAAGCTATTGCAGCGAATCAAGTTAATTGCTGGAAAAAATGTATATTTCCAGCCACTCAAATCGCTGGTGTAATTCACAAAACTCGTCGTAATTGATGCCAACAAATATGTGTAAAATCGCCGGTACATTTATTTGCGGCGACTAATTATCACTGCAATAATCGCTGGTTTTGGTCATTTTACTTTTGGGATTCTAAAGTACCGGCAACTATGTCATCGCTGGGAATGAAAATGCAGCGAAAATAAGCGCCAGTATTGTGGTTTTACATCGACTATGAGAACTCAATTACGGCGATTAGTTGTCATCGTAATTGAGTTTAATCTTGTAGATAGTCTCTTATTATAATATAAAGTTATTAAAAAATAAAATATTAAAAATTTTATTAAAAATTATATACTATATAATTTTGAAGATAGACTACATATATGCTCCCATGAAGCTACCTAATTATTAATTATCCCATTATAAATATTAAATCATGTTTAGATAGTTGAGATAAGATAATTTTACATGAAAGTTAAAAATTAAATAAAATATTATTAAAATATTATTTTTTAATATAATTATTTTGAGATTTAAAAAAGTCAAGTTATTTATTATATTTTGTATAAAAATTTGATAAAACAGGAATAATGAAATGAGATAAGATGAGATGAAATGAAATCACTTCTTTATCGGACTTAAATTAAATTTACCAAATAAAAAATTAATATATCTTAGTTGTTTTCTAATTATATTTAAAAGTAAGTTGTTAAATGTAAGAGAAATGTTTACTCTTCATGCGAGGGATTGTGTAATATGCAGGCTATTCTCAATCATTTTTGTATATTGAATTTAATTAACTAATTTTGTTTAAGTAACTAATTTCCGTTGTTCAAGTATCATTTTGTTCTGACAAGAGTGTAAAATCATTTGTGCGCCTTTAGTTATCCAACCGATGTATATGATCGCTACTGGTATCCGTATGCTGAAGATGATCAACCAGATTGGATATCAGTTTCCACCGACTCCACCATAAACACCCACACCACTGATAATGCTTATGAATTACCAGCTCAATTGTTAAGGACGGGTTCCAAAACACGGAACGCGAGCATTCCATTGCAAGTTAATTGGACCGCAGAAGGCACACTTTCTAAATATTATGTCTACCTTCACTTTGCTGAGATAGAGAAACTTGAACCTGGCCACCAGAGGGAATTGACAATTGACTTGAACGGTGAGCGCATTCTTGCTGAATCTATGAAACTTGATTATCTAAATCCACTCACAATAGTCCTAGATGATCCGCCAATTAGCGGTGCTGCCAAGACACAGCTTCACTTCTCAATAAAAGCGGCTCAAGGAACTACGATTCCTCCAATCCTCAACGCCTTTGAGATTTATCTGTTCGTAGAGCTACTAAATCAACCGACTGCCCCAGACGATGGTATGCTTTCTTTCTTCTCTTTTAATATTCCTAATTGTGATCTAAATTATAGCCATGGGAGAAATACATGCATGGATTGGGTTGCACACTATTATGCTTTTTTTATAGTACTTCTTTATGGGGTTTTTTTTTTTCCATCTCAAGTTCTCCCTCCTAGTCTCTCTCCCACTTTATATTTTTCAATCGTTTTCTATTGATTCTTGTTTTTCGATCAAAAACTTAAGTTACTGCTATGCTGGAGATCAAGACCCAGTACAGCGTGACTAGAAACTGGCAAGGGGATCCGTGTGTCCCAAGTGATTACGTATGGGAAGGTTTAAACTGTAATAATGGCAATCCTCCAAGGATCATCTCATTGTGAGTGCACTTCCGAAACATTAAACTTCTGTCGATGCATTCTGAAACGTCGTGCAACTTTCATTTTGACTAAACTTCAAACAGATAGTGACTCCCTACTTATTGCATGAGTACATTTTTTTTTCCTGGATTGCAACTTATCTTTGAACATTAAACCATCCAAGGTCAGCACTGTTGTGAGAGAGTAGAATCTGAGGTTCATAGGGAAAATACGCCAAAATTAATATAACTTGAAGAACGGAAAATATAATGTAAAACACGAAAAATTAAATTGACAGGGGCTTACCAACGTTGGTGAGGGAATTCCTAGTGATCTCTAACTAGAAGTGATACACGGTGGGGAGGGGAAATTATCTGTGCAAGATTCTGTGAATTGGAAGTCAGTGAGTGTGCACGGTGAAACAGCAAAAAGACCACCACTGATATGAAGAGGCTCACCCATGTCGGTCAAGGACGTTGGCGTTGGCAACGGCAACCTACGAATGGTGGCGTCTGCATTCTGGGTACAGCAATGGTGGTTTAGGCCTCGGGACAGAGCAGAGGAGATACACACACAGACAACAAGAGAGATATAAAGAGGGCTAGATGCATACAACTTACAAGTTCTTGGTCACGCATGACGACGCCGAATGTAGGGGAAGTAGTGGAAATCCAGGAAAAATTTCTGGAATTTGCTACAACCCAGAAATTTTTTAAAGTCATGTTACAATTGCAAACAGGGAAATCAAAGGAGAGGAACTGAGATGCTTATCGTCATAACTAGGAGATCCAAGGTGGCGTTGGCAGCATAGATCAAAGATGCTCTACGTTTGGCAGAGAGCTTGGCCGCGACACCAATTTGAGAACCCACCGAAAATTGAAGGATTCGCACGCGAGAGAGAGAGAGAGAGAGAGTCTGTTAAGAGAAGTTTTCATTGTGAGGAAAAGAGAGTAACTGCCGAGACGTGGGGGAAGTCGGGATTCGGAGAAGAAAATGGGGGAAGGGGGGAAAAGAAAGTTTCGGGGTAGAAAAGAACTGGAAGGGAAGAGAAGGCTTACCGGAATCACGCCGTATGCTACCAACGCTGCGCTCCTCGTGGGCTGGGCCTGTGTCAGGCTTGGGCTCGGGTATTACACATACCACTCATGTGAGTGGTAACGGTCCTATATACGAAGTCGGGGGGTGCAACTGCACACTATCATGATGTAATTACAACCACACATCTTCAGAAGACTAATTTTGTTGCTGTTAACGGTTTTTTTATATATCAGTGAAATTTGGGTATCTTCCCCAATCCCCATGGTCATACGATTAACCCCCAAAGCAAACTTTTTAGTTCTTAAAAATGGCATAGTATCATGGATAACAATTTTACCCGTCACACCATAGAATCCACAAGCGTACCGTTGGTACTTGGTAGTTCTAATTCGCAAATTCAACCACATGGCAAAGGCACACCTGTGCATGCATCTGCTGCAAATTTTGGATTAAAGTGTCGCAATTCTATTTCTCTCTTATATTTGTATCTCAAATTCTCTCCCCCTCTCTCCCACATTACTTTTCAAAAGATTTTCTGTTGATTCTTAGTTTTGCCATTAATATTTTTAGTTGAAGCTATCATGGAAATCAAGAGATGGTACAAGGTGGGAAAAAACTGGCAAGGCGATCCATGTGTCCCAAGTAATTACTCGTGGGATGGTTTAAACTGCACTAACGACAATCCTCCAAGGATCATATCATTGTAAGTACTGCGCTTCTGAAACATGAAACTTCTGTCAAACTTTCATTTTTATTTGAAGGAAACTACAAAGATAGTGGCTGACTCCCTTGTTCACAGGGGCCAACTACAAGAGAATTTTTTTTTCCTTTAATTAATTAATTAATTAATTATTA